>DWNY01003103.1:0-10302 GCA_018250635.1 Telegonus apastus
TTATTTTATTCAAGCGTTAGGTATATCGCTTACAGACTCTATTGTCCTTATAACATAGTTATATAGCCACGTTACTGATCAGCTAATCTAATTTATATATTTTTTAAAACTATGTCATCGTTACACGTTAAGAGGCAATGCTCGTTTTTTGACGCGGCGTGCCTGTGGGCGGGAATGTGAAAGCTTCGAACGTAACCAAAATTTAACTCCTCCACGATTGGCTTCATCCGAAAACATCACTGATCACATGTTTTAGCACAATCCATGGGTTGATCTATTGGCAAATAATCGTGAAGCACATTGAAAGAGGGATATATGGTGTAGAGACGAGAGCACCGTGGGCGGCACTTACTCTTTCCCTTAACGAACTCCGAGTGTTTGTGTCGGGTGGGCACGAAGTGATGCACGCGGTGACCGCGGGCGGCAGCGGCCGGCGCGCCGAGCGCTAGAAGGCACAGGCACCACAAAAAGGCACGCGCAGCAAACATGCTGCGACATCACTCGCGACGTTGCACTAGACACAACCGTCCTGCACAAAGTTCCATCGTGTACTGGCCCGCCCGGTTTCCATGCCTCACCGTGCGCGGGCGCAACCACAGACCTAAGACGCGATTAGAATACCCGTTCTGTTTACATCGCGGTTCATACGCAAGCAAATCTGTTTTATTACTTTTTAATATGTTCTCTGTTTGTCATTTATATCCATAATTGTGGAGGTTGTGTCAGTAATTTTTTAAAACCTACTAGTGCTATAAAAGATTGCGGCAATTAAATATTTTAAATTGAAATTGGCAACTGATTACTAATTGAATGGTGTAATGTTAATTATTTTATTATTCATATGACCATTCCAAAAAATATTATGATTCAATTTTATTTAGCATTGCATTATTGCATGCTAAATAACTTACCTATAAATTTATTAAGAAATTTAAAGTTCTTATGTTCCAAATTTTATATTTTTCTGCAAACACTTACAAATCTAAGGTATTTTTTATTAGGGGCTATTTGTATGGATGTCTATGACTTTTAAACTCTATGGGCACTGCCCTCTTACAAGCACAGGTAAACGTCGAGAAGGACGCAGGTATGCGCCGGAGTCGATACGTTGACAGAAAAAAGCCACGTACCTAACAAAAGTTTAATAACCAACTATTGTTATATAGTACTCATTCGAATAATAATTGAAGTCTGTGGAACTGGACCTTAAGGCTTTTTGTGGGTCCGCGAGCGAACAACGACGGGATGTGATCTAATAATCATTGAAACAATTAATAGGCATGCCTTCTTAATACATGAATCACAAGGAGCCATTATTTTTTACAGCTTTAAGCACTTGTGTAATAATTTATTGTCTAGATAGAGACAAAGCTATAATGAATAAATTAAAATTTTGCTCAATGTACATATATTATATTTAAATCGTAAAAAGTTACTGACTATACACTTACTGCTTACAAAAATAGATTACAGATGTGACTTTATATCACAATAAAGGAAAAAAACACTTTTATCATTATATTAATTAAATGAAGTAATAATAATTAAGTAATTAAAAGTAAACAATGGGTATGTTCTATTATTATTTACCCCAGTTCGTCAGATTGCGCGAGTAGAAGTCTGCGAGCGCGCGTTGAACTCTTTATGAAAGTCGAGTTCTACGCCAATACAACCCAAGCGCCCGAATGCATCAACTCGCCGAGCCTATGTATCTGTTTAAGACACATCGCGCGTTCTATGCCCAGTTACAATTTCTCGGTTGATTTCAAACGAGTAATGTATGGATATAACAAATACTTTCTCATGTAACGGGGTCGTGGAATGAATGTTTGGTCAGTCGTAAAGCCTTAGTGACTTCACCTCACATTCCTGAAGACTGCAAGAGCGTTTGTGTTTTAGAAGACTGTTACTTCTTCCAGATGTTGTTTCGTAAACAACGAACATTGTGATATAATAATTAATATACAGTATAGTTTGAAAATTTTCGCGTTGTAAACAGACGTGTAGAGCTTTGCGGAACATTTGTATTAAATTTATTATTAAATGTAATTAAGGTTTGGACTTGGAATTCAATAATTGGCTTCGATGGCAACTGATACAATAAAGTTATTAAGATACGCTGTTCACAGATTGATATTATTCGCTTTGTGCCAGCTACATGCCCCCTTGTGGACGGGTTCATAACTATTCGGCGGTATATTTAAACATTAATTTTTATTTTTCATTTATTTTTATAAAAACCTATAAAAAGGGTCAAGAAAACAAAATTGATTGTCATTTGTAAATTAAAGGACATTTTTTTTGTTTGCTTGACCCTTTCTATTATTCGATAATAAGTAACTGATAAAAATACATTTTTTATATGGTAGGAATACGATTTATGATTTATAAGTGACAAGCAAAATTGTTGGTGAACAATTCATTACTTTTAATAATTCTATTAATGTCCCTTATTCACTATAAATTATGTTTATTTCAATGAAACATTTAAAATATATACGTATTTTACATTGTTGACTATCATATTAGAAATTGTAATTAATCATTGCTTGCAATAAACCGAGATAAGGACTGTTATCGAGAACAGTCGTGAGTAAGCAGTTATGCATAATCCTTTTATCTGACGGTTATCTATGTCCATCAGTGAACTTAAAAAATATATTTACAAATCAATAAAAGTACCAAACTCGCATGTTTTCTGGCCACACACTTACCTGGTAAGTGGCAAAATTTACACCACCGACCAGTCGCTTGCTCTTAACAAGCTTCGTAACCAACACCGAGGAAAAATTGTAGGAATCTGTGACCTTTATTATTAAGTTTCTTAATAAAACCTCGGAAAAACGATCCAAAAAAGTAATAATCGTCTTACTTCGATAATAAAATAACAACATTAGAATAATTATTTATGACGAAGAGTGGATTGTTTCTGCTAAATGACAGCAGTGTTTAGCACTGCTGTGTTATGATTTAAAGGATAGTAAAGGTAGTAACGGCGACATACTTCGCGGCGTTCCAATTAAGTCCTCGGGGGTCCCAAAGCATTTGTTACCGACTTCAGATAGGACTCTAAACTTATTTGGGGTTGATCACAGATGCCCATTGGCAGCAGTGGCCATTTGCCATCAAGTGGACTGCATGCTCGTTTGTTACCAACACACATACATTTAGCTAATAACAATATTCTAATAACAATAGAAAGACTTTCCTTACTCCAAGTTAGTCTTCATGGAAACAACGCATTCTTAGTCGGCTACTGTAAGATATCAATTCTGTGGTACTAATTAGCTGACTAGCTGATGTTAACTGACCACGGATGGCAGTGGTCACTTAACATCAGCTGGATCAAACGTGCATTTCTTTACTTGCATATTTAAAAAGAAAGACAAAATATATAAGGTTAATATATATATAAGGAAGAAAAATTTTATAACAACATTTTTGAAAGAGGTTTTAGGAAAATAAATATTGTATTAAAACTCATATGTTGTATTTTACACCGCAAGTGTGCGAAGTTTTAGCGTTGATTATAAGCGAGAGGGCCCAAGAGAGTTGATCTTGGAACAAACAAAGAATCTTCCTAATATTCTCATGTGCGTCGTAAACTCTTTTCTTAATATCATGGAAATGACAATTTTGGAAAATATTTTTTATTGTAATAAAATTATTAAAGGCATGTTTTATTTAAAGTTTCTTATATTAATTTTAGCCTCTTATCTATTTTTGCTTCTAGCAAAGTATATTTTCGCAAATTCATGAAGTAAAAATTTGATTCTCATTTTTAGGGTTTTTTTCTTTTGTTTGTTTTGTTGGAGTGTATATTCCCTCAATGGTACAGCTAACAAAATATGTCCCCTAACTATTAATTTTGTCATGTACATATACACATATGATTTACCTATTGGATCGGATCAATATTATACGTATGTTTTGCAAAATTTTTATTGTCAGAAGGGAAGTAACATTTTTTCTTTGTCCATTGTTTTAGTTGTTAAATGTGATTACTGTACAGTCAAAAAGTGAACATTTATCCAAAAAAGCAGCGACTAAAAACTATCCTTCTATAAAGAGCGTGATTTTTTACATTATTCTCATTTCTGTTAATAATAGTTGCAAATATCAACTCCACAATTTTACTGCAGTTGTAAGCTTTAACGGAACAGTCGACTGCTAAAAAGTTCAGTAAACCCCCCAAAATTTAATTAAAATTCTAACATGTTCAGCCAAACTCGCTTAATTAAACCGATATGTTTTGATGACTGAGCAATTTCAATTATTAAATTCGAGCTTAAAGTTGAAATCGAACTTAAAGATATAAAAAGTAGACAATATGTTTGTCCGTGCTTTTTAAAATCAAGATATCGAAACATTACTTTTATTGAACTTTCAATTCAATTTTCACGGATCAGTCCAAATAAAATAAAAAAAAATTGTACTATGAAAATATTGTTTTTACATACAATTAAAAAACCCCTTGCACTAAATAAATCAGGCGGAGCAATGTGAAGAAACACGTTTCAAATACTAACCATCCCCCAGAACATTGGAAAATAAAACAAAATGCAAATGACTTTAAACTTCAGACAAATAAAAACCTTCCCTGAAATTTAATCAATTGCGAAGGGCGGTCCGAACCAACCCGACGATTTGACTCCAAATGATCCGAAAACGTATTTTTATTAGCCGTAAACGCGTTGAAACAACAAAGGTGATTCCTAAATCGATCCACCGTCCAAAGAGTATGGTAGCGACCACCTGAATACAAATTTTATAACATTGATTCACGACAACCTCCCAATCCAATCGAAAACTTTCCTACGGGGCTAACCCTCGGATTTAATCCATTGGTAATACGAAAATTGATGTAAAAGTCTTCGCCATCGCCCGAACACGGTGTCCCGCGGTCCATACAAAGTGTACAACCTCTGAAACATTTTCGGATTTTCTACGAGAATCACTGCGGTTGTGGCATCCTGCCAAAATGTAACGTGTACCCAGTGAAAAAAGGTTTAAATTCAATTCGCTCACGAGGTTATTGGAAGCAATTCCGTTCTGAAAGAACTATGGTACGTGTTCGGTTTGCGGAATCAATGGCGCGCGTGAGGGGCTAAAAAGCGGAGGACGTATCGACGGTTTATTTACTTTTTTATAAAAATAAAAACTTTTCACGGCGCAACTTGCATGCCAATATTGGTTTTAGAATCCCGTTAAATATTGTACATAACAAGTACCTATATATACAAATGCGTAATTATAATCCTATATCTATACCGCGCATTCGAAATAACTTGTTATTTTTAAGTGCACAATTAGGAATGTATGGAACTGGAAATAAAAACATATTTTTTTACTTAGATATATATTTCTTGGTTATATGTATCTGTTCTGTCTTTTAATAGGCTATTTGAAAAGGCTGAATTAATATTGCAAACTTTGATACATGATTAATTTGATAGGTATACTTAAATATTTTTAGGTGACACAATTTATAATGAACCTTATATATTGTCATTGATTAATATCTTAAAAAAATCCAACGAATACAGTAAAATGCAACTTGAAAAGTTAAATTCGGAACAGTACATTTGCCGAGAAAGGTAGTATCTAATAAAAAACAGTCTAATGATTAAATTTACAAGGATTGCCATTTTCTGTTTTAAGGGGTGTTCGAAAGGCCCTTGGTCGCGTGGAAGCGTCACCAGGTATTCTTTTTATTTTTACCCAGTATAACCCGCAGGGTGGCCTTCCTCATCGTTATGTGGAGGACTCCGGGATCTCAATCGAAACGCAACCGGAGTCCTGCTTGGTGTCTTTGTCGAGCTCTGCCCGGGATAGCAATTACGCTTCCCATATTTTCGAGTTCTTAAGATGGTATGTGACCACAACTACCGTTATCCTTCTCAGGGTCGTTTTCAGGACGATTCGAGCTCCTACTTTTGCCGCGCGTAATCCTGGAATCCCTCTTTTAGACACCTCTTACGACAGGATGAGGATACCGTAGTTCAAATCTGGTCTCGAGACAACGGGGACAAACACATACCTACAGTACTAGTACCTACAGTAAAACAGTAGGAACAGTAAAGGCAACAAAAGCAATCCTATCCCTTGTTTGACACAGGACTCTTTGACAAAGGTCGTTCGCTATTAGCAGATTGGATTAGAGTTCATCAATCAATGGCGTTTGACAACAGCCTCTGATTTATCGACGGGACCTTGCCTAGGTACGTTTAATGTTTAAAAATATAGTACTGTACCTGAGCGACCTATTTTCTTACTGTGTGTCTATTTTATTAAGCACTTTCATTTAATCGACCTATTGCAAACATATCTATAGTGCCGTCTGTAATTATATGTAATAATATAAAATCTAATGTAATGCTGTACAATACAGTATGTTGATTCCTCGGTAGTCTATGAAACCATGTTATTGTCATTCTATGATAAGGTGGTAGAACCCTTTGTGGTTCGACTCCGCGGCGCCACCGTCACACCTATTTCTGTCTTATTACAGCAGTGTGTATGGAAGTAGCAAACGAGCCTGCAATCCACCTGATGGTAAGTGGGCGCTGCCATCTATGGACATCTGTAGTCAAGCCCAGATAATATCACAGTCCTACCTGAGGTCGGCCACAGATACGTTGCTACCCCTGAGGAATAAGTTGGAACGCCTCGAATAAGTATGCCCCCTTACTACACTCTTCAGACCAGAACACAGCAGCGCGTAACACTGCTGTTATAAGACAGAAATAGGTGTGGCGGTGGTGTCACGGGATTTGAACCATAAATAATTCCACCACCTTAAAAAGGTATGAGGAGTCCTACATGAGGACGGCCACCGACGTATCGCTACCCCTGAAGAATTTTTAATTGCTTTGTAGTGTAGTTAGAGTCTTTGTTACGAGATTATTCAAATCAAAACATAGCAGCATTCAATACTGCTGCTAATGGACAGACAGGCATAGCGGTAGTAATTTATAGTTAACCTACCGACTTTAAAACGCTAGAACATTAATCGAAATCCAACCAATCCATGATACATACATGACACATCCTAATGAAACCGTATGTGTTAAGAAAGTTCACGTGAGTAACTTGAAGAGCACGCCGGGCAATTTCGATTTGATTTATCATTGTTCTTAACCGATAAATCAGGCCACAATAGGGCTCTCGGGCCCGGGAGCGTTGTATGGAAGTTCTATTAATTCCGCTAAGAACAATCCCCAACTTGCTGCACAATGGGATTAAAGACAATACGCCTCAAACGTGCGATGCTATCGTCCGTTCGAAGGATCGATAGTTTAACGGTGAAATACGATGCAACATAGATTTTGATACAAAATGAGCTGGTTCAAGTTTTAATGATTTTTAATGAAATAAAGAAATTACAGACAGATTTACATGTGTGTCTTGGTGACGATATATTGAATAAAATATTATAAGCATAAAACATGTTTAATATACTTTGTAAATTAATGTGAATAAGAAATGAAATGAAATCAAAGTTAACTTATTATGCTTTAATGTTACTTAATATTTAATTTGTACGGAATAATAATGAAACATAAAACACCGATTGGTTTAAAATAGAATAAAAATGATGTGGTGCACATACAATCATCACATGTAAATTGAAAATTGGGTAACTTGTAGTTAAATTTGAAGATCCAATACTTATAAAATATAGCCTGTCAGATTCGTGATACAAAAACAAAGTCTAATAACACCGTGTAAGTCACCGCGGAAAATCCGTACTACCGTTTAAGCTACAATTTGTAAACTAGAGAATTATCTTTAAAAAAAAACGACTGTTTAAAATGACTTGACTTTGATACCCATACTTATTTGACACCCATATCGTTATGATACAAAAATATTTCGTCCTTTCTTCCTCTTATTTATATGTTAACACGTACCGTAATTATTTAAAAATAGTATATCGTATGTCACTGTTACAATTGAGACGATTCGATTTAGGGCTGTGCCAAACAAATTTACATACATAGTATGTATGTATGCTTTATCCTCCTAAACGCAATCGGGTAAAAATATTGTATTTAAATACATACAAAAGTAGGTATTCGTTCTTTATTTTAATATTCTTAATAGCATATTTGTGTAATATAAATTACACCTAACATCTAAACGAATAGGTATTACAAGCTCGTAAAAGTTTACTAATTAAAGTGGATGTACTTATCCAAAGTTAATTACAGGTAATTTCCTGTAGCCCTGTTAGGCTCCAAACTTTGATTGAAAGCCCATCTTGCCTCGTTTAATAAATTTATCCAAAGGTTTCATTTCGCTGAATAAATATTACCTGAAGTTTGTTCGACTCAAATTTCCTTCTTGCCAAACATTTTTATTTTGATGTAGCATTATTTTATATCAAGACTGTTATTCTGATATTCCAATTAACAGAATCATATCCTTGAAGTAAAGCTGGAAAATTGTAATAAAATAAATATTTTTATTAATTTCGGAGAGCGCATTTTCATGGGTTGTACTTTCAAGTGCGATAGCCATGGGATTATAAATAAGACTTTCTCAGCTGCATGGCTGGACTTAAGGAAATAAGTAATTAATTACTTACATTTACATATTACACTACCATATTAACGCAACAACACGACTAGAACAACAACAACAACCAATCAACAACAAAACAACACGTAGTCTTGTTGTAAGCGATTTTCTATCAATTAATATAAAGCGCCCACTTGACCAGTGGCCGGATGATTGATGATCTGTGCCCTATTTCGCGATTAGCGAGTGACCTCTGAAGCCAACAATAGAGGTATGGAGTATTTTATTCTCACATTCTAGATTAAAAATTACAACACATATAAGTACGCAGGTATATCATTTTAAATCTTTAAATAGTGAACGTTCTCTACGTTTCTGAAATTTCAGTAATGTCTTGTCCAATCTCGAGAATGAAATAAATCAATGTTAATTTTTTTTTCTTTTTCTCAAAACTATATATATAGTTATATAATTATTTAACCTACATAAGGTTAAATAAAAATAAACTTTTAACTGTGAACCAGTAAACGCTACTGGTGCCAACGACCAAGTTCGATATAATTCTTATAGCTGCTGGAATTAGTTGAAGACTAGCTGATTACCCCGGTTTTACTCACGTTAAAGAAGTAAAAAGGCATACATTAATATCTGCCTAATAGCAATTGACATTACGCCTGTGATGGCGGCCGCATGCGTATACAGCGCGTGCTAATGCTTTTTCCAAAACTAAAGTAGCTTACTAGTACTAAGTTACGCCTTAGACCTTCAGCTATCTTCCAGTGACAGTCGCGTCAAAATCGGTCCAGCCGTTTAGACAACCACCTCCGCCAAACAGACAGACAAAAAATATATAAGTGTATTTTTGTTATAGGTACCGTGTATCCTTAGTATGCATTTAGTAAAAAGATAATTTGACATTACAAACAGATACTTAAATTTTATTAATTTTTGTTTACATTATAGATTTATACCTGTTGACCGAGAGAAAGTAAAGGCACATATACTACGCCTTTGTGAGGTATAACCCGTGGGACTGTAATTAATTATCCCTAATTATACCTTACACGGCGTTAATTCGAATTCCGTACATATTGCAATTGGGCATTAGCACGTAACAGGCGCGATTGGATGGCTGCGGCTTTCAGGTAATTAAAGGCATTCAACTCCACGAATTAATATAGTTGTATTGTAATGCTATTCAACAGAGGGTTATTATGTAGGTATGTGTGCGGTAACTTAATTTGCTTGGACAAACCCGCTATGGTTAATATATGCGGATTTGACTCTACATCAGACCTATTTGACTAATGTAAGAGCAAAAAAATTGACGAGAAGTAAATTAAGGAACATATTGTCCTCTGTCATAGGTAAATTGTAACCAATATACATAAATAAAAAAATAAATAACAAAGAATGCGCTTTATGGTTGTTGTAGTTGCAAACAAACATTCAACACACCTGATGTTAAGTGGCGACTGCCGCCCATGGACACCTGTAATCAACCCCAGATAAGATCACAGTCCTACCCAAAATTGGCCACAGATGCGTTAAGGATTAAGCTAACCCCTGAAGACTAAGTTGTAACGCTCCGAACAAGTATGTCTCCCTAACCACATCCTTCAAACCAAAACGCAGCAGCGCCCAACACTATTATAAGGCAGAAATAGGTGTGGCGGTGGTGCCACCGGAGTCGAACATCAAAGGGTTCTTCTTCTTCTTAAAGTGCCTCTCCAACTAGTGAAGGTTGGCTATCAGCTTCCTGCTCTCTTCCTTATTTTT
>DWNY01003104.1:0-10301 GCA_018250635.1 Telegonus apastus
CGATCCTGTTTTAAGTGATAGTGTAGAGGGAAGAGCTCCATTTTTCCAGTGCAAGCGTCCCACATCAGGAAGTAGTAACTCTACCGTGTACTTACACAACAAGTACTTTAAGGTTAGCGTTACACGATGTCTTCCTATACATAAGCCAATATTTTCTCGTTCATCACATGTTGTAAGTGCACATTATAATGCGTATGATAAAAAAGATGGACCAATACAATTTCAAATGCCAAGAGTGCAAAAGTCACATTCTCATTCTTATTAATAGTTCGTACGCCTTAATTAACTATTGACTTAAAAACGATAAGCGAAAAGTGATTTAATAAATATATACCTATGATGGTACGTAAATTAAAATTATATCTAAATGTATTCTTTATCTAGAGCAATTATAAAATTGCTTAATTAATTAACTTATCCGAACATGAGACCAAATACTAGGTTATTTATATACCACTCTGTCTACTATATACAATTCTCTGTCATAATGACATTTAATAGCTATTAAAATACTTTTAAGATTTTCGGTGGGGAACGTGGGGTGGCAGTAGTAGCCACCATTGAAAAAAATCATTGCCTAGATTATGTCTTCTCTACAAACATTTTTGTCAAGAATCTAATAATGCCAATAAAATTACAAATAGTGCACAAGATTTTTTTTATCATAAGATTATACAAATCTTTTGAAGTATGGATAAATTGTGATTTAATGTAAGAACACACGTGCACAATAATTCCTATAAAGTACATATTATGACACGGGTTTTGACGTCGCGTCCGATATACGGCTGACGATAATTTATTACTGTAAACAACGACTGACTCATATTGACCTGGTAGGTACGAGGGAGTTCCTGCGAATGGACCTATTCATTGTATTTTGTTAATTGTTACAATATAATAATGTCATGCCGACGCAACGTTGTTCAATATGTTATGTATCACTCTATACTTTATGCGTCATTCACTCGTATGTCAATTCCATATACTTGAAAAGGCAAGAAAGTTCCGTGCGAAGTAGCATAGGGCTTTGGAGCACAATTTTCTAGCCATGCGAAGATTATTGAAAGCTAACAATAACAATGTAATGTAGCATTATATTTGCATACAAGCTGATCCCCGCGGTTTCACCCGCGTTAAAGATGTAAAAATAGCATACATTAATATCTGCCTAATAGCAACTAACATTAAGGTCCGCGACGGCGGTCGCATGCACGTGGAGCGTGCGCTCATGCTTTTTTCAAAAATTAAAGTAGCCTAAGTTACCCTTTAGACCTTCAGCTATCTTCACTTGAAAATCCCGTCAAAATCGATCAAGCCGTTTAGAAGATTACCTCAGCCAAACATACAGACAGACAAACCGATACACAGACAGATCGACAGACAGACAAAAATTCTTAAAATTGTATTTTTATTACAGGTACCGCGTACACTTTCATATGCATGTAGTACAAAGTCGTTATTTTGACGTTACAAACAGATATTTCAATTAAATTTATTCGTATAGATTTAACGCCGCGATGACAGAATATTTTTCACTTTTTAACGATACAATGTTTGAATATTAAGAAACAAAATCAATGTTATATGTGTAAAGCGTTTATACGGCTTAAGTAGCAAAATATTGTATTCCTTTATTCGATTAAACTAATTAAACTTAGCATGTTTATGCTTTTTAGAACTAAAGCACATTTAAGTAACCCCCGAACTTTCTAGAATAATATTTTACTTGCAGACGAGAAGATGTATATTTATTTCGAGCTGCTATTAATCGTTATCCAAGTCTAAAGATTTATATGTACGTCTCGACATAAAATCTATTATTAGTGCACGTTGTTGAAATGTTCGAATTAGTTGTTTTAGTCAGTGCCGATAATTAGGCCACAGATTCAGTTTACACGTTTTTATATTTAACTGCGATCTAAAACAGCCTAACTTTTGAAACAAAACAGACAAGCTAATATTTTAAATCTAGTGAACATATGACTATTATTTGCTTTCTTTTTATTTGTTTTTTTTTAATTGTTAACCTAGGTAATATAAATGACAAACTTAATGCCTATTGGCATTCTCCACATTATATTTTCTTATTTATGGCCTTCACAAATGGTGATTGTCAATAAGATAGTAAATAGCAAAAAACAAACTGTTAGGTTTGGTGTATGTATGTATTTTTAAAGACAATGTTTTCAGAAATACATTACTTCGTTTCGAATAAAATTTATGCCTTATTTAACCTTTACGGCCGCAGAATTTAAAACGATCAGGTAGTTATAGATAAAGATATGTGTAACATGATTTCAGATATCTCCTGGAAAACGGCGCTGATGTAGCAGCCGTAAACTATGATGGAGAACTGCCAGTCGACATTGCAGAAAGCTATGATATGGAAGAGTTGTTGCAGAAGGCCATTGATGAGAAAGGTTGGCGAAATATATTTTAAACCAAATATAAGAGACACAACATTGAATGCAATGATTTGTAAAAAAAAAACATAAAACTAATATATTATATCTAACTATTTAGCATAACTATTTAGATGGTACTAAAAATCAAAAAATTCAGTGGGATGATTCTATCAAGCTTAGATAATGAGGATATATTCAAACCAAACCTGCCAAGGTGAGCTATATACGTACCTATTCCAAATTACAGTTCAATTTGATGAAACAAAAATTGTTAAAAGAATGTAACAGCTCATTTGTTTTGAAATTTTACTTGGGGTTGTATTTTTTTGTTAAAAAGACATAGAACTTTGTTTAGACTTCGTGGAGCACTGATTAGATTGAACGTGCACTTGCAATACGCTCAATTTGCTCGATTGTGAAGCTCATTATTGTCGATGAAACGAAATGATTATTGTATACGCGACTGCTGCGTCGAGTTTAACTGATTGAATTGTCGCTGGAGTTGTATTGACAAACATAAGGCTAGAATGCAGTCGGCGAATCTTTTACCGTCTGAGTTTTAATTGCTCATCGCTCGGGTGATAAACACAAAATGGGATGAGTTTGTGTGTTCATATATTTTTGGTGCACTAATAGATTTGTAGGTACTTCAAATCACCCATCTATCTAATTTTTTTAGTAATTGATTGAAAAAGAAATTACTTGGTAATTCTATTTCAAACCATTCACCATTTGTAAAGATAAAAAATACATCTTCGATTAAGAGTGTTCAAAAATTCATATTTTTAATAGATGGTAAGATTGACTCGCGTCGTTTTTTTTCAATTATCATGTTTTGAGACAGAAGCCATTCAACTTTTCTATTTATTGGGTCAATTCAATATGTATGTAAAGTGCGATAATTGTAAACGCTCCATACGAAATAGACTTATTGTTCGTTATCACTATTAGCTAGCTGTCAACCGCAAATAGTTTGAATAGTGCGGCCTCGCCTTTATATCATTTAGAACGAAACGAATACATAAGCAGAGTGGACTTGGAACTGATATATTGTCGCTACAATTGACACAACTGGCTCTAAAACAACACTAATGTTTGGATGTTTTTTTTACGCAGAACTTTGACGCGCAAAGAAAGAAATGGTATGAACTACGAAGGTGGTAGAACTATTCGTGATTTGAGTCGGATATGACCGCGACCACACCAATTTCTTCCTTAGAACACCAGTTTCTCGTTCAGCTAGTTTTAGGTTTTAAGGAAAAAAACACTTATACAAGGCGTTCTAATTAAGACCTCTGGTGTAGCAACACCAGCAAACACCAATATTAGGTACGACTTTACCTGGGATTGTATTTAGGTGTCTGTGGGGGGCATTTACTAATTTCTATCAGGGAAACTGCATGCTTATTTGGTACTGTATTAAGAAACCTAAATCTATAACAATTGTCGATTTTAAATCACGATATCGCAGATTAAATACGCATTGAGAATATTCCTTGAATTGTTATTTTAATGTTACAGGCATTGATTGCGAAAAGTCTCGTAACGCGGAAGTGGACACACTGATGAGTGACGCCAGAGCCTGGGCGGCTAACGGTTACGTCGAGGTCCGAGATCCGAAGACTGGAGGCACTCCTTTGCACGTGGCCGCGGCGAAGGGCTATATAGACGTAAGATATGCAATTTATATTTTATAAACCTGATAAATTGACCTCGTAGGATTTGAATAACAAGTAGTTGGGGTTAGTTTGTTGCGGTAGCAGCACTTAATCAAAGAGAATTGCTCGTCGATCCCATACAGGATATTGGATTAACTTACTTATGTCTTGGTAGCAAGCTTAAGCAAGGTACCTAGCAAGTAATTGGCAGCTTGGTGGATTTATTAAATACAGTTCTTTGCTTGTATAATTGTATCTGTTTGTGTATTTAACAAATGATTTATAATGTAATCATTTTTTAATGATGAAAACCTTGAATGGTCTACACCGTTTGGTATTGGATTAAATCGGGAACATTTTTGAAATTATTGCTTGCATTATTGTAAATCGCAAATGTTGTAAAGAAAATATTTACTACGTAGGATTGCGTGCTCAAATATTTCGTTAATAAAACGTGGGATATTTTTGTAATCCTCAACCACTAATCATGGCTTAAAGAGCTAACTGTTAAAGTTTCCTAAAGATTAATCATAACATTGTACTAGCCTTTAACCAATTTGCATCTGAATAGTATGATGTATTATATTCAAGGACCCCTGTTGCTAGTAGAAACCCATTCCATCGAAGGTGCAATAAATATGTAATAAACCTCTTGACATTGATTAAGGGAGTCATTCTTCACACTTACAAAGTAATTTAATTCAGGTGGCACATATTATGGAATATTCCACCAAGGAAAATATTATTTACTAACCGTTGCCCGCGACTTCGTACACGTCGTCTATAATACGAGCACTTAACTCCTGTTCAACTTTTTTTTGGGTGTAGAATGTGAAAATCTTGTATTTGTGTATTCAATTTAATTGTATGATGTATGCAATAAAATTATTGTCAAAGTTTTATGGTTCTAGCTTCAGTAGATTATTCGTTGCGGTGATTAAATAAAAGTGAATATACTGTAGCTTTTATATATTTAGATTCGTCTGGTGTATTTAAAATCTCGCGTTATTATTAGGTGTTACTATTTTTGTATCGATGTCAAATTATAGGTAGGGGGATAAGTCAAATAATGTAGGTGAGACACGACACGATTTTCCTTATCATATTTTAAGATCTGTAACACTGTTACACGACACTTGATTAGGTATTGTGTTACATTATGACTCAAGTGCCTTCATGGTAATACTTAGATCCACGGATTCCTTATAATATTATGTTTTGCACTGTACATTAAGTTTTCCTTTAAAATAGCCTGAAATATGAATAAGAGTCATAATATATTATGTGTACTTGTTATTTAGGGATAAAGTGATTAATCACTATAAAATGAGTGTTTACGTTTAATTTTAGCCTATATAGTATGATTATGTAATCAGATTTGTAATCAACCATTATACGTCATTCATTCATATATCCATCAGTCTTTTGAGGTCCACAATAAATAGTTTAAAACAAAGTAGCTCTCCGCCGCCATGGACGCCTAATACCAATTCCATATAGAACAGTGGCTCTATTTAAAGTCCACCTGAGATGAGTTGCCTTCGCTAAGGGATTGAGAACTGTAACGCAAAAACTACTTCACGCTAAAAATAGCTATGACTGCGGTACCTCCCCCGTTAGACCAATGCTCCTTCGACCGTTGGAAATAGACTGTAAATGTAATAATCTCCTCGTTATATATGCAGGTGGCGAAAATGCTCCTAGAGGACTGTAACGCGGAGCCGGACTGCGTGGACTACGAGGGCTGGACTCCGCTACACGCTGCCGCCCTCTGGGGGCAGAAGGAGGCGGCCGCATTGCTGTTGAAATACGGCGCTGATCCCAATCTGAAGAATTACTCGGTGAGTGTGGTAAACAAAATGGGTTTAAAGGCTTTAAAGGTGGTAGAACACTTTGTGGTTCGACTTCGGCGGCACTATCGCCACACCTATTTGTGCCTTTTAACAGCAATGTTAAGCGCTGCTGTGTTCTGGTCCGAAGGGTGTGGTAAGGGAGACATACAAATCCGAGGCGTTCCAACATAGTCCACAGGTAGTAACACATCTGTGGCCGATCTCAGGTAGGACTATGATCTTATCTGGGGTTGAATACGGATGTTCAGAGGCCACTTACAACCAGGTGGGCTCGTTTGCCACTGCCATAATATAAAAAAGTTACCTGTAAATTTTAAGTGAAAGCTTGAGAGTTTAAATTCGATCTGCTGATGAGATTGGATCTCAAAAACCTTGTGAGATTTTCGCTTCAATGGTGTTATAACACTGTGAGAAAACCTGCATGCCCAAATGTTAGAAAAATAGCCCAAATGTGTGCGAAGTGCACCAATCCTCATTTAGGATGAAAATACACACTAAGACACCACTACATAAGATCCTACAACACGATTTATGAAATATCACGAATGATGTGTTGTGGAATTACATGAACTAGATTTTTACAGCATCGAGGATTTAACACGTCACATTTACAAAGATTAGGTATATTATTTCTATACAATATAAAAATAGCTAATATGCTACTCCACCTTATGGTAAGTGGTTATTGTCGCCCATGGAAATGGACACGGACCAATCCCAGCTAAGATCTGTGTCCTACCTAAAGTTGGTCATAGATTCGTTGCGACCCCTGATGACTAAACTGAAACACCTCTGATAAGTATTTCTCCCTTCAAGCAGCGCTTAACACTACTTTTATTTGGCACAGTGGTGGTGTTGCCTCCAGAGTCAGCTATATATTTAGCCATTTTATAAAGCCATTTTTAAGTTCGTAAGAGTTCTATCTACTAAGGTAGATATTAGTTTTAAACACATATTCCCATTTCGGTTATGTAAAATGTAAAGCGGCTGTCATTTAAAAATGGTTGGTAAAGATATATAAACAAATGGTGACTTGTTGGATGAAATTGAGCTACACTTACAATATTCTACACGTCTAAAGTCTTCAGCACAAATGACTGTATAGACCGTATATCATATTTAATACTGTCATTGCAGCTTAGCGGCAACGCAAAGAAGAGAGACAATATATTATATGAAATCCATGCATCACATTCTAAAATAACCTCATGTTTTGATGAGAGTAAAGTTCTATAATCCTAGACTAGTTATCCACCGGCTTCTCTTAAGGCAGGCCTATGTCCACCAGTGGACCACAAAGGGTCAAATGTCTATAAATCAAATATATAAACTTCTGTATGCAACGATATAGAACAAGATTTGCTATTATGGAAGGCTGATACGAAGTGTCTCGAATAAATGTATTTGTGTGACCAAAATCTTTAAAAACCTGATCATAACTTACTATTTCCACCGATCTATTTTTATGTAATAGGACAAAGATGCTAACAAAATATAATAACGTTTCTAATATTCTAGGGCCAGACGTGCATGGACTTGGTGGATCCTTCCATAATGAAATGGTTGGCCGAGGCGTCGCTGAAGGCACCGCGGCGCGTGAACAACAACAACAATAACAACAACAAGGCCAAGCGCAGCCCTCCGCGTCACGACGTCAAGCGTATAGAACTACAGATCACCGGACAGACGGACAACGTTGTCAATGGTGAGTTTGTCTCACAGAACGATGATGAGTGTGGCTCTGTCGTATATTCGTGTCTATAACAATGCCTATGCGCTACGTTCCGATCACCATTGTAACCACGCGCAGACGCGCAGGTACGCTAATGTGACAATTTATCTAAATATCTACTCTGAAACTATTTTTTTATACAAAGTTATGATTATTCGAACAAGCGAAAAGTATTCATATTCAAGTAGTATCATTAAAAATTAATTTTAAAAAAGTTTACACACACTTTATTTTGGCTCAATTTATCAAAATTTAAATGTAATGTTTATTAATACGTATAACTTAGTTAAATAACGTAGTTGTTCTCTGTTACCTATGGCACAAAATGTTAGTTATGTAGCAGATAAACTTTGTTAACGTAATGCTCATACACAATCCGGCAGTTATGACTTTCCAATTTAGCGTATCTGAGCGAATGTGGTGCACGTCTCATCTGCCATTGTTTGACATGATCACGATCACACAGACAAGCCGCCGCCGGCGACTGAGTTCATAACGGAGGGCAAACCGCCCAAGGGCAGAGCGCCGTCGCCGGAGAACACGGAGCCTACGGAGAACGTCGCCAACGACGAGGCGCCATCTTGGCGTAGATCCGCCTCGTTCCGAAATAGGCAACCGGAACCACCCCGTGAGTCATCAACCCTTTATTGTCCCTTTTGACCGAGAATTTTAGGCTACAGACCACGTTGGCAGTGTCTAGTAGACTTCGCAAATCTTTGTGCACATTGTTTATAAGTCATGCAGGTATTTTTATTATGTTTTCCTTCACCATTGAAGCATGTGAAAATTTATTTCTTTTATGCACAGAACTTCGCAAAATAAGGGGTTATGTGGTAATTGAACCCCGTTCCTCCAATGCTATTAATATCACTGGGCTGAGCACTGCTGCACTACTCATGTAATTATCTGCTTTACGGCAGTTTTGCCTGCATGTTATGCACATAGTGTAATGAAAATGAAATGATATAATAAGGGTTACACTACCCATGACACCAATAATGCGAATCTATGTGTGTAGAAAGTGTCATCTTAATCAGTTAATGCATCAATTGGATTTTAAATTGTCCGAATTCTGATAATCTGATGTCATTTTAAAGTATGTATGATTTTGTCAAAGGGATATTATTTCTTTGAAAGTCTACATTTATGTTTTTCGTTTTACAGGTGAAAATAAACCGACTAACAATAATGTTGACAATGACACAATACTCAGAAGGACCCACAGCTTCGAGAACGACAAGACGTGAGTTATAATTGCACGAACATTTCGTATATCTTTCTTATCAATTATCCTATGATAAGTATTGTAAAATACAGTGATTTTAATGGGCATGTGACTTCTACGAAATATACTAAAACATCAACTTCGACAAATCATTGTATGCTATTTGTTGTGTTTAGTGCTGGCATAATAGTATAACACGTTGGGATGATAAGGTCGGGACAGCTATTGATTTGTGATGCAATGTTATTTGGTGAATTCACAATGAGGCTTCTCTTTAAAGGCTTTTTCTTTAATGTGTATCGGGCTTTTGTGAAATTGACGAATATATTATGCTAGCATTATTCAGACTTATATGCAGTAAAATAATATCTTAAAATTAATGCTACATTCTCAAAACATGCCATTGAAGCCGAACAAGACTTCTTAACGAGTAACAATGTGCTAACTTGGAACATATCTTAAACCATTTCGAATTATAAACAGATGACATGTTGATTTCAGAAATAGGAAGCAAGGCAACCTTGTGGGCTTTTTAATTAACCGATTCGATAAAATTCGAAGGGCTCCAAACGAGATGAGTGTCCATGAGTTAGTTAATAATTAATCATTTTTAATATATGTGATACGTCGTAGTAATCATAGAAGTAACCACAAAGGTTGTACTGTCAATTTATTTATGGTGCAGGGTGTTGCCTGAGGACTGTATAATGGGATGAGATGATGAATGAAGATGTTATAAAATTAAAAAAAGACCATTTAGTCAGTCTCGGTAGTTAGCTATATTGTATTGCACGCACCCAATTGAGTTGCCGCTTTGCCTTAATTTTCACGGTTGGTGTTTTTTGTTTATTTTATTCACTATGCCCACCGACGTGATGAATAAGTGACACATTCACATCAAAAGTATCATCGTCTCATCACAGCCCGGACTCGTGTCATCTGTTCGTTGCCTTATGTATTTACTTGGCGGGGTCACATCGTTCCGTTAAACCGTCTTCGGTATGTGTCACTGTGTACATAAGTTCTGTAGCATGCTTGTGTGTCTGTGTGAACAGTTTCTATCAGCGATATCGTGACGTGACGGCGCGTATAAAGGCCTCGTCGTGTCCCTCTATACCGCCACTGCCGCAGACGACATTGGCCGCGATCGAGAACAGGAAAAAGAATCAGGAGGCTACTAACAATTCAACAGAGAGTACTAATGAGGATGTTCAGACCAGGTGCTGCGCTGGATGAAACTCGTGCGACATTCGGTTTCGGCCTACAACTCGCATTGCCATCGCACGCTTTGCTTTGCATTTGGTACTGGCCTGTCTGTCTTATATATCATACAGACTTATTACAGATCCAATCCAGGACACTATTGTTGTGTCTGAAAAGAAACGTGTTATATAAAAACCTTACGGTATACATATAAACGTAGAT
>DWNY01003105.1:0-10300 GCA_018250635.1 Telegonus apastus
TTTTGAGGATTCTGAATAATTAGTGGCACCTTACAATCTGTTTTTGAAAGATTGAATTCTTAAACTTATTATTTTTGGAAATAAAAAAAATATTAATTATAAAAACTGTTGTTAAGCTTCTAAATACGTCATATTTATGGTGGAAGCAATAGAGAATATAATTTCCATAGAACCTATTACTTAGCTCTAGGCTCTAAATATGATAATAAAAGTCATAAAATAAATATTTTTTTAGAAAAAAACTGTAGTAGGCAAGAGTAAATTATATTAATTAATATTTAACTTGAACTGTAAATAGTAGCAGGTCATAAAAACTGGTAATAAAACATTGGTGTCACGGTCTGATGGTGAGCGTGATTCCATGCCTCGATTATATTTGCCACGGTAAAGTCGTTTCAATTTAAGATGGCGAATTACATTAATTTCTAATACCTGGATATTTTATCGTAAAACTAGACAATTGTAAATGTAATCTCTTTCTGTATGTATCGATTCTTTTGTGTATCTTGAATGAGGTCTTCCATACCACATTTTATTTAACTACACACTTAGGTACTGAGTTTTGCCATTAGTAATGCACGATTTAGACGGTTTTCTATGTTAAACTCAAATTGCTTCGGTGAAAACTATGAAATTTCACTTTCAGTCTCCTAAAAAGGTTTAGTGAAAGGTAATGTTATCATCGTATTTTTTACTATATATTTAGATGTTGAATTAGCCTCTGTAAGAATAGTAAGAATCATTGATCGCCCGTGGCCGTCTGTCTGTGGGGATTGATTATAGATGTCCACGGACTATGGACCTCATCGAACAAAAATCATCATCATTTAACAGAAAGGAATAAGCGTGCAACTAATGTCATGGTCAGTGGTCCTTGTCTTCCATGGTCATCTGTAATCAACGGTAACTTTGTTTTACTATTCAAACCAGAACATGACATCGCTCAACATTACTGGTAAAGGCAGAAATAAGTAACGGTGATGGCTCAGCAGTTGACCCACGGACCTACAGACATTCTACAGATGAGCTTCTACTATAGCAAATAAAATAATGAAAGTAAAACATGTATTATACCTATACATATTAATAATTCGTCCTTCTTGTTTTAGGAGCAAAGGTTTAATATGTACGTAATGTACTCTAGAAATAATAAAAGGGCAACGAGACTGGTGTATGAGAATAAGCAATTTTTTCAGGTGAGCTAAATATCATTTATAATGTTGTGTTTCGTATAAGTCATATTTTTATACCTTTATATATCGTACTTTTATTGACCGTACTATTACTAAAAACTGATCTACCGCACAATATACTTGCTATTATTGTAAAATAGAATAAAGGCTGCAATATAGGTAACGTTAATTTTATTCTTCAGGCTATTTTCTCAGTATATGAAATTAGGGTAACTTCAGAATATATGAAAAATATCCTTTTGAAGTTTGTAGTCAGATATACAAACCAATATACCAATTTAAATATAATAACAAAGTTTGTAAAAAAAACTAAAGCGATCTAAACATTTGAAAGTAAAAATGTAGGTGAACGAAGGAAAAAAAATACAACTACAGAAAGACTGATGCAATGCACATGATAGCATGAATAGCGAGAATGCTTCAAAAGATTCATATTGCACACTAGACGCAGGATATCTCACAGGATGACAGCAAGTGGCAGGCGAAATGTACAAATTGGATTGAATGAAAAGATAAAAGATGCATTTTGTGGCTTTGAGAAAATGTACTTTTTTTACCTGGATTTAAGCAATTCAAATTTCCATGAATTGAAATCATGTACATCATACTTATACCAATACATGCTTTCTCATATTCTCGATAATTAAAAGTTTATATCATTAGTTTATCAAATATATATCAAATTTTCATTATATCGTAATGTTATATATTTCGTTACATCAAAAGTTCATTACAAAAGTCTCCCTTGGAGGTTTGGACAAAGTTAGTTAAGCCTCTTTAATGAGAATTGGTAGACACCGATTTTAAAACTAGGTTTTCTAAATTAGTGCTGTAAATAAGCATGATGATCAGAAATAAAGGCAGTTATTTGGGAACCACAAACAAACAGTTAATTTTATTTATAGTTTTGTACAAATCTAGAACAGAGTGTAAAAGAACACATCACGCAAAAAGGCCACTTATACATGCTAGAGTTTTATACGATTTTCCGCACATGTTTGAGATCTACAAAGCGACATTATACGCCATTAGTATTTATTACCATCCAGTATCAAGGCGGGGAGGCAATTGTCATAAAAAGCAAATTGATCGTCTGCATTATCGGTTCCCGCATGTTTATACCGCGACGTGGTGCGTGCTTCAGTATTATTTCCTCATTTGTGTAAGTTACGGCGTATGGAATGGCAAGTGCTGTTATGTGTGTAACTGTCAGTAATACCGTTATATGGTCATAATTTAAATAGGTAGCCTTGAGAAGATTCTATCATCAAAAATGATTATTTTTTAAGGTCCCGTTTTAAGTTTCAGTTTACTTTTGATATAAAAATAATGTATATCTTTATAAGTATTGTAATCTTATTAAAATTGCACTGAAGTTCAGAAAATGATTATAAGGAATGCAGTTTTCATCTTTTGAAATATTGGTCCTATTAGGATCATATCACAAATTAAACGTAAACAACCTGAGGATGTCTGTCTGTCTGAGAGACTGAGAAATCTCTGTAATGTTTTCAAAAACATGCATTAAAATACAAATGTTAATTAATGAACGATGATATTTCGTTTCTAATATTATTAAAATTGCAGTCTAGACTTCCATCCATTAAACTTGTTTTTTAAAATATATTCGTTGTTTTAGCAAGCAATTAACATAATAACGGCAACATATTTATGCTGGGAGTGTAGAACGTAACAAAACTTTGGGCATTATCATATTAATATGTTTTAGCTGAGTGAAAGTTTATATATTGTCACGCGCCATTTCCCATCTAACAAACTTCTCAGCCTACTTGTTCAAATAAAATTCTGCTCCAGTAATCCCAGTCTTGAGCGTGATCACATATCATCTGATCCAAATATCATCCGATAGCTGGTGAAAGCCAAACAATATTTTTTATAACATTGAAGTAGCAAACGGTCATGTAAACCGCCGGATTTCCGGATGGTAAGTGCTTAAGTCCTTGGACATCTGTAACCAATTCAACGGAGATCTTTGTAGCAAATCAAACGATGCAGTTTTGAATGATACGTTAGTCGGTAATAATATTGTTCAGCGACTTAAAGTTATAAATTACAAAAAAGGAATATGTTTTATGTTAGAAGTAGCGTCTCTAGTGCTGTAGTATATAGTATTTCTATGCAATAATACTGATAATGACATTATTTAATAATTGCGAACTGTATATGGTATAAACTGCATTATGATAGTAATTTCAGTTTAAATATGTTTTAAAATAATGCTCTAAGCGACGATATATCTCTGTTTCAGGAAAGACAATTAGAATTAGGTGATAGATTAGATCTCTCTAGTTACCTTTTGGAACCCGTTCAAAGGATACCGAGGTACAAATTGTTTTTGGACGATCTTGTGAAAACTTATACAAATTATGAAAACGAAAGGTGTGAATCAGATTCTAGAATATCTAAACTAAGTGTGGATAGCGATGAAACCGGTGGCAGTAATGGAGAGTTTTCCGACAGTGACGAAACGCCATTGGAAAGTTTGAAACTAGCAAAAACTATGATTGAGTGTGTGCTGACAGCTGTTGATGGCATAATGGCACTAGAAAACATAAGAGACTGTCCAGTAAGTGAAATGAAAAGTAAATATGTAGTGTAATTATTTAATAATTTAGCATAATGACACGTCAATGGACTGTTATAAACTAACATGATTAAACATTTAACAAGCATACAATCGACAACGCATTTTATGTTATTTAATATACTTTCAATGGCTTATTTGAAATAAAATATTAAATATAAAAGTAGTAAATATATTACCAGTAAAGCGTACATACATACCTACTTGTAGGTATTGCATGCATACATACGTAATATTTTTATGTTATGAAAGTAGCAAACGAGCACGCAGCCCACAAAATGGTAAGCGGCCACAGCCGCCTTTGGACATCTGGAATCAACCCCAGATGAGATCACAGTTCTACGTGAGGTCGACCAGAAATGTGTTGTACCCCTGAGAACTAAGTTGGAGCGCCTTGAATAAGTGTGTCTCCTTTACTACACTTTTCAAGTCAGAACACAGCAACGCTTAACACTGCCGCTGTTACTGTGCCGCCTGAGTCAAACCAAATGGGATCTACCACCTTTAAAATTATGACCATTAACTATTAAGACTATGATTATTAAATATTTAAACTATTACTATAAAAAATATGATTATTTTGATATTGAACGTTAATATTTATTTACAGCCCTACTTAAATCTATTGAATCAAGGAAGATTGCTGCGCCAGCATGAATTCTATGCAATGGACAACGCCCGGCGGCGGCGGCAGCTCATGAGGATCTTTCTCTTTGACAAGCTGGTGCTCATCACGGTGGTGTACCGGAAGGTCAGTCACTATTTTATTATTAGTATAGTAGTAGTGTATTTTTACATTCGATATATCTTCGATTTTGTTTGATATTTCACGTCAGGGGGCTACAATACTTTTTATTACATTAGACTAAAATTGTTTAAATTATTTTTTCCGATGGCATGAAGTGTGAAACAGATGCAAGTAAGAAATGCATTTGTATTGCACACGCAGATGATCTCAAGGAAGTATGAACGCGAGTAGATTCTGCGGAACATCCGGAAGTTGTGGGTCCATTGTAGCGTGGAACATTATTATGCCCGTGTTCCATTAAACGATCAAACCGACCGCGGCTATTCTTCATTACACACATCTACATAATATAATTATTCTTTTGTAATCATTAATAACTTAGCTACACTAAATGTATTAACCGATGATTACTTTTTATTCGTAGTTACTGAAGTGTTATTTAATAACTAGTAGACGCGCCATAACGGTCGAAATTCAACCATAATAAAAAAAATTAAAACTAAAATAATACTTTTACATGTAATTTTCGTTTATGCATAAGGAAATTAGGTTCAAATTGCATTTCAAAGTAATAACGCATTTTTTGACATAGACATTTGACATAGTTGACGATATTGTCAGTGCTATAAACAATGCAATTTAATCAATTAATTTTGATATATTTGTAACAGTTATTATACATAAATATTATCTCTCCTCGTTTCTTCTCTTTATGAACTTTAACATATGTCTAATTTCATACTCTTCTCTGCTCGTAGTATTAAAAAAATAGTTCTGCAAATTTTCGCTTCACGTATTAATATATAGATTCTGTCACTTTTATAACAATTAATATATTACCCTTAAAACGCATTCATATATGTATTTTTAAGACATCGTAAAAAATAGGTTTCGATACGAAAGCTTAATCTAGCGATTTCATTTTATATCTAAATACAGTGCATTAGTACTTTGTTTCGTATGTAGTATTCTGATAAGTGATATAAAACATTGCTTTGGTATTTTTTAATAATTATCTCTTTAATGAGTGCTGCTGTAAAATGAGTCATTCGAATGATTCATACTTTATCAACCACAATATAAGCACACTGAGTTGTCTGTGCCTACTGCATGATAAGGGATGCTGGTGATGCTAAAATAGAATAATATAAGTTCAAAATGTGTTATACATTACTAAGTCTGATCCGCGTTTTCAGTTCTTGGAAATAAATAACTTTAAATTGAAGTTTTAATAATCACTTTATCAAAATATCGTTATGAAATCAACACTTCTTCATAATGTTATCCATTTGGCCAGCTTGGACGATGAAGCCGATAAGCTTCTTACTCAGAATAAAATTTCATGCTCAGCTGTAGGATAATAGGCAAAAAGATAATAATTTGATCAATAAACTCTTGAAAAAACGGGCGCTGGACAAACACGTCTCGTATTAACTGAGAACTTGAATGCTATCTATGTATATGCTTGATAATTTTTTAATGAGAACTATCTATATACTCGATAGAACTATCTATATACCACTGTATAAATCATTCTTCATCTTAAATTAAATAATATAAATATTATTTTTGTATGGGGCTATAGGGCCATATTTTTAGGTGCCTTATCTTGTTTATATTAAGTAGATCGGAACACGGCTTAATTGTGAACTGAACAAGTCCCTGTACTAGCATATAGGGACAATATTTGCTTCAAGAAACACTTAGAAAGCGTACAGGCGCCATGCAAACACATCTCCATAGCAAAGCTGAGTATATCATCATAAGTGATTACACGAAAGTGTCATTTATCTTCTGCTAATAAGGTGTTAAATCCCATATGCAGGCGGTAGGAAAGTTTATTACTGTAGAAGGCGCATTAGCCATGCAGTCTTCGTTTCACATATTGATAGCATCTAGGGATGTCACCTTGATAAACTAAAACCTCTTAAAATGCTCCGAAAAATTATATTTAGTTAATTGCTTCAAATGTTTGATAAACCTATTGATTGTTGATATAAAATCGTCTTTTATAACCATAAAGCCATGATCTTTATTGAACATTATTTAAAATAATAATGAAGTGCAGAGGAAGTAGCACAGTTGTTGGTATTTAGTCGAGAATATCAATTCATGTAAATCGTTTATCGCTATATAATGTCAATCATGTAAATCGCTGTGTTAACGAATATAATATAAATGAAGGCGATCGTGAGTCCGAGTTAATTTGCAAATGTCAAAAAGAATGTGGAATGGAATTATCTGCGGTCATGGTCGTTTTCCTAAACAAGTGGTATATGGGCCTTAGAGAAATTATTTGTAACCATTACTGCATATTAAATTTGTTGCATGGATTAATACACTTCTAGTGGACCCGCCACAATGGTCGATATTTATACCTATAAGTATTAGTCGGTATTGTTGCCAGTAATGCATAATTTATTCATTTTAATTTAATATATTTGTAAAGGTATATATAAATACTACGTCTCCTTGCTTCCTCTCTTAATTAACTTTCATGTCTAAAATCCTGTCTGAACGCAAATTCCGAAAAATGTCAATTTTCGCTTCACGTACCAATTTATAGAGATAACAGGTACCTATTTATTCTTAGACAATTTAAAGGTTTAAAGTTAGATTTCAGCACTATCACCGCCATACTTATTTCTGTCTAATAATCTACTAATTTTATTAACTTCTCCTTGGTTTGGAGGGTAGTGAAGAAAACATACTTATCTGAGGCGTTCCCTAAATTCGCCTCAAGGTAACGTATCTGTCCTTGGAGCACAGTAGCCACTTACCATGTGGATGTATCAGGCACAATTAATACTTCTGTAATATAAAACTTAACAATCTAATATATAGCTCATAGAAATAAAATTTTAAACTATCAATTTAATTAAATACTATTGTAGGTGGCAACCATAAGTTAGTAGTTAGCTGATTAGGCTTAGTATTTTCTCCGCGATAAAGTAAGCACCGCGATAACAAACATTCTAAACCATGCTACAGTTGCATAAATCCGTATTCTTTGTAATTGGTACAAAGTTATTTTTTATCTAAGCGTTATTTTACATTGATGTATTTTTATGTAAACATTATTTATTTTTACCTAAGATGTGTATAACATAAATATACGTAGATCTCTTCTATACTTAATTATGTAAAATAACCTATTATTATATAGGGTTTAGTGGAATCTTACCGCTAATTGGCATTATGTTAATTCCATGTATGTAGTATTCCATTATGTAGGACTCGACAAGTGCGTAGTTACTTTTAATTGATCTGCCGAAACGAACTTTTCGGAATAGAAAAGATTAAAAATAACAGACAGATAGAGAATAGTAGACATAGGTGCGACTTATAAATTGGAGTCCATTTGCCCATTATAGTTACGTCGGTTTGATGACTTCATATCCGGTGCAAACGGAAGTGCACTAGGTATTTCCGTTGGCTTCTTCTAATACAAAACCCTTTCTTCTTTCGTAGTCCAACGTAGTACCCGTGTAATGGACACACATATACACACCTATAATAATAACAATACCGCAGTCTACACACATAGCTCTATACTAGATTTTTTCTGTGCCATGAGTATGACACACACATAGACGAATACTCAAACATCCAGACCTAGAACAGAATTCTAAATATTTCATTCAAATATTCTGTCTGGCCGGGGTTCGAACCCGTAACCCAGTGTGTCAGACCTGTATGGTGAACGCTTCGCCACCCGGGTGAACCATAAAAACATACTGATGCAAAACAGAATTAAAATCGTCATTTAGATGTCAGGATTGAACCAATGACTCTGTGCGTTACACAGTATAATGACCGGTGCGACACCCTGTTTGTTTCCAAAAACAGTGAAAGCCTTAGTTAATGTATGTAGATTTTTATCGAACTGGCGTTCCTTAATCTAGCGTATAATGAAATAGTGAACAGACATTACAGAAATAGTTTATTACGCAGACGCGCCGCGTTGGCGACGTCGGCCGCTGATTGTAGACGGAGAAATTGCTAGCGAACTTTTGCGTATAAATAACTCATTCAACCAATTGTCCTTCCTCTATTTTGTTTTGTAGTAAATACGTAGTGAGCTCGATTGTTACTTTTTATTTAATAGATGGTAAGTGGCCAACCGCTCATTGACCTAGACATTTAACTAGAAATAGATACGACGCAGACCACGTGTTCTTAATGAATTTAACCATATATGAATGCTCTTCCTGTGGATTAAGTTGCATATTTTGATATGGTTTGGCACGCGTGTTGATGACGATGTAGAGGCTGCTGCTGCCTATCTTCTGAATTTTATATCTTAGTCGGTAACGGTGCTATATAAGATCGACACGACACGTCATTTCATAAAAGTGTTCCCTGTATATCACTTTAATCAACGAAGAGGAATCACCCCGATTTCTCGTCCCTACCATAGAAATCAGTAAGCAACTTCATATTGCAAAGGGGTTCTTTTTTATGTATCTAAGCTTAATCATAAGGCTGATGGGTTGCCTGACGGAAAACAACCACCGTCGCCTATGGCCATTTGCAACAAGAAGAGTCGCACATATATACGTCGGCTTTGAAATTGGTTCTATCTGAAGTCAATCGCAGTAGACAATGCGTTGTTATTCGCGAGGACTAAGACGAAAGTTAGTCGGCAACCACAGCCTTCCATCGAAACGTCTCATTACTCAGAACATATCATCTGTTTTTACACATTTTGACCGACATGAGGAATATGTTTACCTTTACGCTAGTGTGTTTTGTGTTGTTTTCGCGTAAGCCGTGTAAGACGTTCGAGGTTCATTCGCAGGAGTAACGCATGAGTTATGTGAAAGTCGATAAACAAGTGTAATAGCTACTTCACACCTTTTTGTGCTTTTATTCTCTCTTAAGCCGTGGATATTGTATGGATCAATCAAGGGATTAATCCCGGAAGATGCGAAGCAGCGGAAGCAGCATTTCTTTATATCTATTGTGATCACAAGAAAGTAGTTATTTCTTATTAGGTAGAGGATTATTTAAGGATATAAAATTCTGATTCTGGTTTGAGGATTGCAGTAATTTCTTCTTTTAACTTAGCAAATCATTATTAGAAACCACAGATAGGACTTCAGTCTTATGTGGGGCTGATTACGGATGTCTTTATGAAGTAAGCTTCCTCGTTTGCTACTTCTTTATTGTAAAAAGTGCTACGTGCTCTGCCTACAGCAAAATTTTACTTTATAGATGAATTCTATATCAAGTATAGGTTCATTATCTATTTAGTAGTAAGTTCCATAGTTGATGAATGGATGGATGATTATACTCCAGACAAGGTAATGTTAGTGGTTACTTTAAATGTGGACTGCGCCGTTTCCCACCTTTATGATCCACATAAATTCAACGTAAAACAACAAACAGTTCTATTCAAAACGGATACTAGAATAGCGGTAGGTAGGCGATGTGTAACGAGTAATGACCTTGCGCAGTCCCCGGCACGACTAATTGTGTACTTGTAGATGAATGCTGATGAAAATAATGAAGTTTTCTCGGTAATTGCTAACTGGTCACTATGGTCACGTTTCGCCGCTTTAAGATCATCTCTCCGTAAAACGCATAAGATTTTCTCATTAGGTATAGGTTTTTATTCTTTATTAACTTAATTAATTTTTTATTAACTCTATATTTAATTTTGTTAGAAACTTATTTTAATGGTACATATTAACTGATGTTATAGAATATATTTATATTTGAATAATTATATTATATAGAAACGTATTTTGT
>DWNY01003106.1:0-10299 GCA_018250635.1 Telegonus apastus
TATATTATTTAATTCTCTAATCATGTTAGATTCAGTTATCCCTTAAATCTTCATGTGCGCTTTTCAAATTTTCAAGTTATTCCCCCGAATTTCTTGCTTCAGCAATTTACCTGTATTGAAAATTTTACGACAAACCAATTTTTCTTTACTGATAACGATACTAATATTGTTAATACAATACAAACATAAATGTAATATTGAAAATATTTACCGTATCGTAATAAAACAATAGCAAATTACCTCAGTTGCCATCTGCGATAGGCGACTTAATTTCTAAGAACGACTCGCTAAATAAGTAGAAAATATTTCTTTGCTAAATTGTTAAGTTTTCTTTCTTTTTAACACAAATATCTTCATCTACTACATTTGTTTGTAAAAACGATAAAATAGATCTATATTTTACTTTATAACCAGTATAGATGTGCGGGTGGGTGTGTCCTTTATATTATTTATTAAATTACTCGCGGGAATTCTAAATATGATGAAGTAAATGAAGGAAGCAATTGAATGACGGAGCTTTTACCTAATACTAGTCCGTACAAAATTAAAGACATGCTTAGAAATGAATACCAATTTTATTTAATATCGTACAAATAAACACACGAGTAAACTTGCATAATATGCAGACATTTTAAAATAGCAGACAAACATTCATTTAATATTTGTGCAAATAGATAAAAATGTACAACAGTGTTATAAAACTGCCAGTGCTTGTGGTCTTGCATTTTTCTAAGCGCCCTATTATGTCTTAGATCAGTTTCAAATCGAATGTAGAGACGGCAGTTTCACCGCGATACGTTTACCGCTCAAATCTATTATTTTGCAACGTATCCCTCAAACAATAAGAGCGAAGGTAGATGAATATGTCGATGCTCGGTGCAGCAGCGTGTCATGTCTAGAAACGATTCGTCGCTAAACAAACAAGCTTTTTAAATGCTACCTAACTTGTCTTTTTTATATCGCCATTTGAATATTCCCATCGTTTCTGTGTTCGTGACACGACGCGGCACCGGCATCACGTGAGAGTTATTTATAAAGAAAAGCGGTGTATCGACGATAGATATAGCGTCATTTCCAATTTAATGATTGCTAATACCAAATCGAGCCCGTCGGCACGTCAACGGTCGTATTATCCCGTACCGATAAACCTTGATTGATCCTGCCTGTCTTATGTCTAATTTTTAATCCTCTTGGCTCACACTAGGATTTTATTATGTCGTGGATGATATTGAAACACAATAACCCCGAACAGAAAACTAAATTCAACATATCAGATATTTGTCTGGCCTGGGATCGAACCCGGAATCCATTGCGTGTAGTCATTTTAATATGTTGTTTCCCAACCTCCCACCAAAGTTTATCTCACTGTTGAGCATGGTCTTTCATTTAAATGAATTCAGTCTGTCATACCAGCTAATTGGGATTGCTCAATTAGCTCACTCTATCAGGGTGCGAATCACAGATACCTACCCTTTCCAATGACCACTCATCGCTCCTGCCTTTGCCTTTTCATCTGATTGCTTAACCTCAAAGATTACCAGAAAAATGAACCGCACTAACAATAACATGAACCCGTATCAATTACACGAACAGTATTCAAAATATTAATGTCACGTTGAATGCAAACACTTAAAAAAGAACAATAAACCACCCCTTAGCTATAAACAACAGCTTCTGAAAGGTTTAACCGCAAACACTAAATAAGCCATATCGCGCACCATAAACAACTGGAAAAAACTGTTGAAAAAACTTCATCAACAAAAGTGTTGAAGAAAAAACTTCCCCGCGACCACATGCAAATGTCACCGCGCGACTCCTCATTACCGCGCCATAAAACCATAACAACTCTCATTACGAGCGCAATTAAAAAAACACCAGTCCCCACTGCGCGAGTGTGACGAAAACCGCTTACAGTGCACCCACGTAGTTATTCCCTACAAAAAAACCTTAAAACGAGGGCGCCACCGTCTTATGCAAAAAACTTCTTACGTATTCACCCCTCGCGAATTCTTTTTTTAATGAGCACTCGTAGTTTTTTTACGCAGTTGTTTTGACGGATTGCAATCTAGCCACTAATTGCTTTTTCCTCCTTGGGGTGAGAGTTTCGCCTCGCGAAATTACATTTTATTAATTGAATAATATTAATGATACTTCCTTCGGGCGATCAATCTTTAATGACGTTTTTATTCGTCACGAGAGTGACGGCACTCGCCTCCTCAGAGCACTCCGAGTAGCTTTTTTCTAACGACCACGATCGATGTTAATTACCTATCTAATGGCTCCCGTGATACACTTCCATTAATAATATGTCGGACGACATCGTCTGCTCTACCAAGATTTAATAACTACACATCGCGCGAGATTAATAGTGCATCTGTGGCGTGCGTTATTATAAAAATGTGTGTACCGTAGCGCTATTAGACCGAGTTTCCAACGCTTCCGATCTCATCGCCTTCGAACAGCTTACATAGTTCCAAACCAAAAAACAAACCGTGAATTATCTATCCTGACGTAACATTAGTTTTAGTTATAGTAATCGCAAGTGAAACAGAATGACTCATTATGCAGGCCTTCATCTGTGTGAATTTAATTCAAAAATCTCGACAGCTGCCACGTGGTCGACGCGCGAAATGTCAAAAAGTTTATCTACGCCGAGCTGCTAAATAAACCTTAATTCGGTCCCGTACGCATGGATCACGGCGTATTGTTCTCGTTTGCTATTATTACTGCTCTTTATTTAAGCGTTTCATTTATTATCATAACGATTTTTTCGCGATAGATCCGCGCGTCGGTATAATTTCTTTTGTTCCGCACTCCGACATTGTTTCGCTTTTTTTTTGTTGTTTTTTATTGCGTCGCGGTGTAAGCATGGTATCGTACGGGTGATTTATTCTCCCTTTCGGGTAAAACAACACCCGTGCGAGTTACTATTAGCTGGGAAACGTAATATCTAATTACTATGTTCGGGCACGTAGCACATAACTTGTGTTTCCTTCCACTGATGTGGTTTATGGAATTGGTTGCTCATATTTCGGCAGTTTCTCCGCGCTTACCTAGTTTCTCACTGTCTCTGTGGATACACGTTCCCGTGTAATCTGATCTTTATTTAATTTAGTCTCAACTTTCGAAGTATCTTATTTATAAAAAATTCGTAACCGACGCGGCCTACGCAAATAGAAGACGGGTGAATTTTTTATATCTCCCTCCCTAGAGACGGTGGTTAATGTAGGGAATTCTAAATTCAATCATCTCAAACAAAGGAATTCTCTCGCGCAGCTAAATGGCGTTTTTTAATCGGATATTATAATTAATGTTTCTTTTGTCGCGTGCTGACGTGCCCTCGCGCGAACAATAGGATTTCTAATAGAAGGAGATATAAATATTTTTTTCTCAGAAACAAGAGGCTACCTGCGATAAAACACAGGCGACAGTCCCGCTTGAGACGAATTAAATTAGAATATTAATCAAAAGAAACTCGGAGCGTAATGGATCTGGATTTAAAGATGGACGATATTATAATATTGAAAGCAAAGGCGACTAATTTTACTTGACCTCTGGTCTTTTGTAGATAGTCATGACCCCTTCGCAAAACTTGAATCGACGTGAATTTTTTATCAAGCAAACGAGATAACCCTCAGCCCTCGGCCGAACCCTTCCTATCTCCGAACAAAAACAGTAATAGTGAAAATGTATAGTATTTTTTTAGTTGTGGGTATAAGGAGTAAGCAATAAAAAACTGCATTATATCATGGTACCCTCCCTTCATTATGTGTCGCAAGGATGCTACATGTGTGCGTGCGTTATTCGGACACTAGGAAATATTAATGTGTGTTTTAGTAATCCGCTACTCAAAAATATGTCATATTTTTTATGAAATAAACTGCGAAATGTCCATAACTTTAGAGTTTATTTATTTGATTTGCTGAGGAATAAGTTTTAAAAACGTTAACTTTAATAGTTTTGTCTTTTTACTTTTAAAATATTTGTACCTATTATAGAGAGTGCAGATTATATCTAAAAAATGTTACCTCATATAGTAATATACCTACATATATTGCCCACGTAATCAAATATAAGTATATCTATACTTTCTATTTCATACTAATGTATAAAATTGAAATGTCTGTTTGTAATGTCGAAATAACAACTTTTTACTAAATACATATGAAAGTACACACGATACCTATAACAAAAATACATTTTTTTTTTCTACGCCTGTCTGTCTGCTTGGCTGAGGTAATCTTCTAAGCGGCTGAACCAATTTTGACGTGACTTTCACTGAAAGATAGCTAACGATCTTAAGTTACGCCTACTACTTAGGCTACTTTAATTTTTGAAAAAAACCATTAGCGCGTGCTCAACGCGCATGCGGCCGACGTTGGAGCCGTTAATGTCAGTTGCTATAGGCAGATATTAATATATGCCTTTTTACTTCTTTAACGTGGATGAAACCGCGGGGATCAGCTAGTATAAAATATATCTTAAGTTCATTAGGCAACGCCACTCTCTACCAACAGACCTTTAATGAAACACAACACTAATAAACGTCAATCTCCAGCATTAAAAACTATAAAAAGTATGAAATTAACCAAATGTCACCATGTGCGCTATTTTGTTCGTGTTTCGATCAGCGTTTTTTAATAAAATCGATACACACCCTACCGTAACCAAACCGAAACAAAATTAACGCGGATGCATGTTTAGGTATTTGTCTAACTGCCTGCGATGAAACAACAGGCGATAAAAATATAGATTACATTATTATTTGCAAGTACATTCATTGTAACAGATTTAATTGCTATATTTTTTTTGCCAAGTAAATATACACAAATACTTTAAATATCCATAAAGTACCACCACCTCGAATAGATGTGTTATGGACTTTTACGAAAGATTTTTTTACTAATAAAAGTATTTTTTAGGTCTTAGACTTTTCTTGTTGTTTTATTATCTCATGAAAATATCTCAGTAGTCGAATAAGTTGTAATTTTGTGGTATTATCACTATTTACTTTACTCTTAGGTATTTATATATTATTTTGCTTGTGATGAACTTTTCCTCGCTCCACGTTAACAGTGGTACAAGTGCCGGAAAGTAGACTTATTTCTCATTGCAATTAAACGAATGCGCTTATAAATTACGCTTTGTGTCCCTCGTATTGATTCATGCCCTTTTTTCAGAAGCCATTAAAATAACGACTCGGGATTGTAGCTGCCGTAAATCGTATCGGCGAATCGGTAATATTTTTTGGGTTAATACCGGTTTTTTTGTAAGTTCTCAATAAATTAAGGCGACAAATATTTTCATACTTTAGTCAGTGTTACATGTGATTTTCGATCTTACGCTTACACGCTAACACGATAGTAAGGACAGGCATACCAAATATACATATACATATATTGACAAGAATACAAAAAGATACCTACATTTTTTAAATTGTTTTGACTGACTTGACTTAAATTGTTAAATTTGAACTCCATACCTATCCAAATTATTCGAAATTTTTATATCGAATTCGGTTACGGTTCGCATACATTTTCATTTTGGATAATCGATAGTTTCCGTTACGGTTACCGAGCTTCATAACATCCCTTATTTAATACACAATCCACTACTTACGGAACAGGTTACAGTCTAAAAATTAACCAAGTGGCCATAAAAAGGCCCAATACACAATATAACATTAAATTCTAGTAAAACAAATAGACATTAAGTCCGAGGCCGTATCGCCATTCTGGGCCATAAAAATAATCAAATATATTCGTTCCATCTCATTTGGCGGCGTCTTAAACGATTTCTCCCGTCCAACCTTTATTACCGAAAACATAACTCCTCATTTTCTTTTTTATCCCTCGCAGCTAACGTGCGTAGGGGTTGCTGCCATATTTTTATGTATCCTTAAGGATTTCGGCTCATCTAAAACGCCCTTAAGCAACGTATATAAAGATCGTTATTAACTTGATTGCCGTGACCGGACTACTGGTATGTTAGTAGGGAAATATTTATGTAAAATAAATATTTTATTTAGCAAAACATGCTTTTGTCGTAATTTACTACCTTTGTAATTGATTCATATTGTTTAAAAGATAAAATTTAATGGTCTGTCTGTATGTTCATTCCGATTACAATATAATTCACAATCTTTTCGATTTAACCATCATCACCATAGTAAGTTCATATCTTTTGATTATGACGGAGCAATTGTTCGTTTACGAAACTGATTTATAGAATACCTACTTTAGACTTATATCACTAAAACACTGAAAAGATGTGCAACACTATACTAAAGATTACGTTAAAGAATAAATCTCTGATCTTTTTTACGTAAAAAAATAATTTCCTTGTGCATTTCTTTGTACTTTTTGTATTTTGCATTGAAGAACCATTAATGAAAATCACAGTATGTAAAGCAGTCGAATTGAACTTAAACTTTATGTTACAGAATAAAATGGTTTAGTTCAATATAAAATTCAGCTATGTCGCTCTTCATTTATGATTGCTACACTATGTAACATCACTACGTGTGGTCTGGATCGAATAATCAAACACTAACTCTCGTCTGTGAATGTCATAGCAGGTTATTGATAAAGGTTTGAATCGAATGGTCGAACACAAACTCGCCTGCGGATGTCATAGCAGGTTACTGATAAACGTACAGGAGAAGGGCAGCAAAGTCTTCCTGTACCGGCAAAACCCACTGCGGTCACCAACACGCGTATCAGGCGCAGTGAGTATTGGCAAAGACCCAAATTAGAGAAGGCCTGTTCCAGCAGCAGATTTTAAAAGGCTAAATGGAAAACTACTTGTAAACCTACAACGATTAAAAGAATCCAATAAGATAAATCAAATGAATAATTACAGCGCGTTAGCTGATAAATGCTTAAAACAGTAATATTTTACCCGACCGTTAGAAAAAACATTGAACGAAGTAATAATAGAAAAACTGTTGAACAAAATACGAGTAGGTACGTAGAAATAGGAAATTATATCAATCGAGGTACACTTGCCTTGTTAATTTTATTAATTTTTTCATTTAAGGTTATTTTACAGAAACGTGAGATACACTTTAAACTATTACGATTAAACCCATTGAATGACCCCCAATCTTTGACTTCTGGTGACTTTCTTGCTAACTCCTTCATTGACATATTTACGCTTTACGCATACGTTCTTCCAATAGTATACCTACTCTGCTTACTGATGACGTATATAAACGTTTTTAAAAACGGAAAACAGTCGAGTGTCGTACTCGACAGAGTAATGGTACGAGCGATACGTCCCCCACGAAACATTTTCTTCGAAAGCTGACAGAATACATAATAACACATTGTTTCATTTGCGCGAAGTGCGTATATAAAGTGTTTTATCAGGGAGCGCACATATTGCGAGGGGACGGAATTTTTTCCTCGTCTAATGCGGTTAATTTCCTTTTTCCTTTTTATTTATAGTAATCCCTTTATAAGGTGATTACGGAAATGTGTTTTTGTGAACGAAAGAGCGCAGCGTGGCGCCATGCACGTAGCCTTTGGTAAAAAATAATAAATGTAAGAATAAATCTGTCCTTTGCAATACTTTACGTCTAATAGGATTATCTTTTACTTGTATTTTCGTGGGGATAATATAACAGAATTTCCAATTGCAATTGGAATCAATGTATGAAGCTTGGTCAGTATTACCTACGCTTCATATGAACCCATTAAGAATCTCTCGTATATAAAATTGCATCTTGCTTTTAATTGAGCTATTTTGAAAATAGAATTTAAATTTTCACCTCCTAGACTACTTTTAATACTTACTTCTACTACTCTACTAAAAACTAAACTACAATCCGTTACTTATACTTTACTAGGGGTCTAGTAGTAAGGAGCGTTGAGTTATTCTTATGAAACTGTATAAAGAGAAAGATCGTAATTATTATACTTACTCTTATTGAAAGCATATAAAAACACATACTTACTTGTCGTACAGAGACCTTTACAGATGCGTACAATTGGATTATTACTCTGTGCCTAACTTATAACCAGTGTTGGTACACTCAACATCAAAAGTCACTAGAAACTCACTAAGCTATAAAATTCTTGCCTTTCAACCCCTTATTACCACTAAATATTTGTACTTCAAAAGTAACTTCTTTATCGACATTTTTTTTTGCCGCTAAGACCATGTCAAAAGTCGTCATCTCTAGCAATAAAGTCGATAAATTAGCAACACTACCTATAGGTTTGCAGTAACTAACAACACTTTTTACGCTCACGACCCCAAACTAATTTTTTCTGTATCGTGGGTGCCATGGGTGCACACAAAGAAGAATAGGTACACTAACATCCAGACCCTAAACACAAATCTAAACGAATCATCTAGATTCCTTTCTGCCCGGGAATCGAACCCGGAACCCACTACGTGTCAGACCGATATAGTAACCGCTCCTCCACGCGCGTCGTATAACACAAATAAAAAATATAACTCAAAATAAAAAAAAACATACAGCCATGTAAATGTTAAACTAATGCCAGTCTCCAAACCCGAGCAGGATGGACGCGGGCGAATGACGCGTCGGGACTACATAATATGTCCTTGATAAAACCACCATACATATTTATGTGTGACGGGAGCGGGCGAGCTAAAAAACAACCTTAACATGTCGCTAAATTAACGTGCCACGTTCCGTACAATTTCGGTGAATCTACAGAGGAAAATATTGAAAATTACATTAGGAAGTGATGGAGAAACAATGTCATTTCGACATTTTTACACTTACCCTAAAAGTTACTAATAGAAAAGGTCAAATAAATAACTGACTAAAACGATCGTGTATCGCTTTCTCCATTACATATTCTCACAATAAGTCAAGGACTATATTTACTGAATATAATAAAAAATACATATAGTTTGACGGTGTAAAATGTAGTGCGTGAGTTTGAACAAAAATAAATTCAATCACTGTTATCATTTCCATATCACGATAATAGATGGCGTTACATGTTTAAAGCCGAATTATAACGCACAAAGTAAATAAAATACACGTAGCCAATTAGGCAAACTCGATATGCTCTTAAATGTTCCCCTTTCCGCATGTAACCTAACGGTAAACAAAAACAGATAAACCCAAAGAATAAACAAACCCCAAATACTGTTCAGTGATACGCCACATTCGGTCGCGAACATTTTTATCAGAGCCGCGTCTCAATAAATCAGGTCCGCATTCGTGTACGGAACGCTTGTTATTTTCCTCGGGTCCCGTTGCACGACATTGACGCGGAACCTTGACCTAATGATAGCAACTATTCGTTGTATTTTGAGTTCCCGCCGGCCAGCGCGTGGCTTCCTGATCAATCCGCTCAAACATTCACATTCTAATGTCATTTTTGAATTTCAATTGTGATTCTATTGCGTCGTTCCGTTCCATTTTACGCTGTAAATGTACGTGTATCTTAGCAAACTTTTTATGGAATTTAACAGCAACCCGACTTACAATCTTATGGGTTCAAATGTCTGATGTCAAATAGGACACCTAATCTATGACAATTAGTAAACTTGTAGTCTAATATATTGTTTTAAGAAAATGATTCCGAACATGTTATCTTCTAAGTAATAACACCGCTAATGTATGCTCAAAAAAGGTCGATCATAATAACGCGTACCGAAATAAATATTTAATTCATTACGTAGGCAAGGAAATAGAAAACTGTAATCCTACATCACGAACCGCTCCCCTCTCTGCATATAATTGCATTTTTTCCCTTAAAAAATGCTTTTCGCCCCAAGCGCTGATTTACGCATACAAGGTGTGCAATAATAATGCTGTCTAAGAAAATGTTTTTGAGTTTATCGCGTACTAACAAAAAAGGACCAAAGGCGATAATATAAGGCGCATTTTCCTTTACGATGGACTGTATTTACGAAGAACGCTGTGCAAAGAGACTGTTTGGGGAGTCCCGCCACTCACGACCCTCTTTTTAGGAGCAATTTTTCCAGCGCCTTCTTAATTGTGTAAAAACTTTCGAGCTTAAGTAAAGATGCTTGGATAACGTCGTAAATGCAAATGCTTTTGAAATACTACGTCCTTGTTCAATACGTGTACTTACGTACGTCTATTTCGTTTTAAATACTTCGAAAATATGTATTGAGAAAGTGAATATCCGTGTCACCATATAAATTGCTGTTATACGAGTAGTTTGAACCAAAATTATAACAAAGAATACAAATTTCAGCCCCTATTTTAATCCCTTTGACGTTTACGTGCAGAATCATTTCCGTACGGAACAAATAAAAATACCGAAATTGATAGCTTTGGTATAC
>DWNY01003107.1:0-10298 GCA_018250635.1 Telegonus apastus
GGTAATTCACGCAAATAATACATGATTGTTATCCAACACCGATGATGGTGTCGTTAGGTACCTATTATCATTAAAACATAACAACAAAGAACCGCTAATAAATATTCATAGTTGTCTATTAAGCAATTCTCATTTAATTTAAACCTAATAAAATGTATTTTATTGTCGACTATAATTAAGTAATTTATTTTCTTGAAATACATTATTTTTACCATATCTTTTATGAGGTAACATTTAGGTCTAAGATATTCCGTACGATATCACAAGATCTATAAACACATCTGAGGGCGACCACAGAAATATCTACTAGAATTACCTACTTAATGCGTTACGTGACATTTTCTACACTAAAAATATAATATCTCCATAAAAATATCTTGCGATAGCAGCATTCGGCCACGGTAACCATTTTTAATTTGTCAAGAAGATTATGTATTGTTGTCATGTTGTACTAGACAACACTTTGTTATCTTGTTACTGGTTGAATCAATATCAGGTATGACGATTAGTTTGATGATCATGAACTAAGGCAATAAAAAATATACAGTTGCGTCATAATTTCAAAAATAATTACAATACTAAGTCGTTTGCGTTGCTTAGTTGAATTATTGAATTATTCGAGCCATTAGGTGTTAATTGCTTTAAACAATTTCCAAATAAACACTACATTAAATATTAATTACTTGGTAAATATTAAAATAGGGTTTGAAAAGGTCGCTTTTCAATTTCCTCTTTAATCACATGTAGCTCATACGTAAACCTCTCCTCGTTTTGATCCATTGGGTTTTCGCGTGAATTCGGGCGGAGTTCCTGTGCCGCTGTGTTCGCTGTCTCGATCTGATGGCAACTCGGTAACCGTAGCTCTCGACACCGGTGGAGTGGACATTCCTCGGTCCGTTCTCGGCGTAGACGGTGCCGAACCATTCACTAGTGTAAGCTGTGAAACTCCAATTGAGGAAAGGGCCGAGGATGACACTACTGGGGCAGCAGCTAGCATTGGCGTTATTCCCGACGTTAAGCTAGGCGATAACACCGCTTGCGCGAGCGCCGTTGTACCAGGTTGACCGGCGTGCAAAGTGTTATTTACTGATCCACTGTCCAATTCTTGAATCGGCGAGAGAACCAACGCTCCTAGCACAGGGACTTCATTCTGGTATCCCTGGTGCGCCATAATGACTCCCATGTTCTGCATGCCCATTGCGATCCGATTCTCGCGATCCATTACTTCTTTGGTCACATCTGGTGTGGGTATGCGCGGTCTGTTGCGCAATGTTATCGGGATTGCTGAACCATTTGTCTTTTGACCACCTGAAAAAGAGTTATGTTATGTCTATAGAAAGAGAACCAAATAATTCGATTATTTTTACCGCCGGTCGTGCTAAGTACCTACACAAACAACTATACTCCAAAAAGAAATCTAAATTAAATATTTACATTTCCGTTCAGCAGCGAAACCTGTACGGTGACCTCTGCGCCATGCGGTTTAATAACAACGTGCTTTTTTACTTAAACTCTCAATGTATCTACCTGTAGCCGATCTCAGGAAAGACTTCAATCCTATTTGGGGATCATTTCAGATGCCCATGGACGGCAGTGATCACATACCATCAGGTGATCGTTCATTTACGATTTATATAATATAGGACTTATTACTTCGGAGCATATTGGCTGTGACAGACAAACGGACGAACAGAAAAAACAGAAAAAATTGACATACACACAAGTACTCTTATAAGGGTATTTTCGTTTTGATGTAGGTACAGAACCCTAAAAATAGAAATTACATAGACACTAAAATTGAGTTTTTAAAAAGACGAACAGTGTCTTAAATTTCGACAATGTTATCTTCTACCCTAAAAATATCTGCCACACAATTAGACATAAAAATCGAGATATAAAAAGACGAACCGTGTCTTGAATTTTGTCGATGTTGTCCTCGGCCGGACTTGCGTCCCACCAGTCTCTCGTACAGAGACATCTTGTGATGCGGCGGCGGCGCGGCGGGCTGCCCGGCCTCCGGGCTCGAGTACACGACCGAGTTGTGTCGGTTCCTCCCGAACAACCCGCCCGATGAATACGCAGTAGATGCGGAACGAACTGAACCCATCCGTGAGATCTGTCTTTGGAACCAGTTTTTCCTGCGCTCCACCAACGGCGTGTCTACACTCTCCTGGAAATTACATTTATCCAAACATTTTTATGCTTTACACGGACAATATATTTTTAAATATGTCACCTAAATGAAAAATAGATCAAAATCTACATTGAATCTTTTTCTTTAAGAAGTAAGTAAGAAATGTTTTTTAAATGACGAAGAGTATGGACCCCTTTCGTTATGAGATAGACCACGTTTGAGATGACAATAGGCAGTTAAATCATTAAACATGATCAAAAACAATAAACTATTAAACAACTTGAATACAGTATGTAGTTTCAATCAATATTTTATAATTAAATAATAAAGAAAAATCCTTACGTAATCTGCGTATGTTTCGTCATGGCTTTTCCTGGGAGCTTGTACGTTGGCGTACACTGCGTCTTCGGCCTTTACTTTATAGTGATCAGCAGAACATGGTGGCTCATGGCGTCGATAATGTTCCGAAGCGACCGTATAAGGTAAATCTTTTGGCACTACCTCCTCCCAATATTGGTCTTTCAGTAATTCCGGATGCTCTTCGTGCATTTCGTCGACTATCATGTAGGCTGCCTGAAAATCATAAAATCGTTTGTTTAATATGATTCTTAGAAATACTTGACTAACGAGTGCTATGGAAAAAGGAGTAGGTATCTATACTACCTACTAGTAGATTCCATGCTCACTTCCACGCTTCGAAGTGCAGGGTAAACAGTCCATTTCGCTTGTCACCATTAGATAGATACATTGTGAGCGGCATAAAAATCTCAAACGGGTATTACTAAGGTATATCCTCCACCAATCTATTGATTTTTCTATTACAACAACGAGGTGAAACAAGCTCATGAAATTGTTATCTTTTATTTCTTATATGGTTTTATAAGTAGCAATGCAGAGCATGTAGCATACTTCGCCTGATACCTAGTGTGGTACTAGTACCTTATTTATCATAGATATTGACTATTCTGTGTAGAAGAGTATTCTACCTAAACACGATTACCTAAGACGGTATCCTAAGGTGAATAACGGTGAACTTACATAGCTACATATAAGGTGTGCCTTTCTGCCGAAACGCAAAACGAGTTCACGGTAGAAATAAGTGAGGCGGTGGTAGGCACACTGGAAGTTCCCGGTCAGATCATACTATTTCTTAAATTTGTATTGTAACACAAGAACTGGTATTTTTTTAAATATAATTTAATAATAATAAGTGCAGCGATGACAGTTCTCGTATATACCTATTGTTATAAATGGCTAATAATTTTGTGTACCTGATAATTTTTATAAAAATATATCCTTCACAAAACGAGTTCTGGGTTAAAACTTGTCCATGTTATTCCGACGTTCATCGATTACCTAATTGTCGATCGCTAAAGCTGAGCTCACAGAACCGATCATAGTCATAATTATGGGTCGTAAGATCGTATAGCAATTGTAAGTTGGCTCAATTTTTATAGCACGAGGATATCGATAACAATCTCTCAACTACTGTCATTTAGACCCGACTGGAAGGTCAAATAAACAAGTTTGTCTTCTACATACTATTCATACGAACCTTGATGTGTCGGTCTATAAGCCAATTCAGTTCAATATCATCATCATCTTCGCCAAAGGGGTTTATGAGTACTTCTGCTACTTTCAGCCATCCGACGTAAAAACAGAACTGAAATGCATAAAATTGTGTTATAGATGGGATGTTCCTTTTCTATACAAATACTTAAACATAACGAGACAAGTTGATGGCAAGTGATCACCATGTCTATAGAAATTTGCAACAAAAGAGGAGTCGCTAATGCATCGCCTACTTTGAAGGTCACTTTTTTAAACTTTTTTAAGGGCGCTTTTTTGTCATAGCGCTCCGGAAGCAACTTCTGTCCACATCTTACATGTTCGTAGCAAAAAGGAATGTTAAAACCGATGTTGAGTAACATCAATCAAATTCAGGTATGTACCGTAATTAGACCTAGAAAAAGAATTACGACCTGGGCGCGCGTCTCTATGTGCATGAAGTTTTATGTATCTATATAATTTTTTGTGAGGCAATGAGCAGTGACCGAGTTTGCTGATTGGTTGAACCACAAATTTCTTTTTTAAACGATTTGTTACTTGTAAACGAGTTATTGTTGTGGCAAATTATACTAAGGCTATTAAGTTTTGGAGTGAACATCTAATTATACTTGTTCGCTACATAGTTCCAGTAACCGCTTTCTAGCATCATAAGACAGTCTAAGGAAAATCGTATACGTATAAATAAGGAAAAATGAAATTCTTTAGAGATTATTGTTGCTATACAAAACTTTCTGCGCACAGAGTCATTAGTTGAGCGCAGTCTCAACTAACAAAAATTTTATTAAAAATCTTTATTACAATTTATACGTACTACCAACTAAAAGCAATCTTCACTACGGTTTAGTCTCGGCACGGGGGCATTACTTTAACCCACGTTTTCTTGTCAATCTTAAATTGTTGAAAGTAATTAAATAGTAGCATATAAATTTCGATCCTATTATAATCTTTCGCTACAATTTTGACATTTACCCTCTTCAAAAGAATTATTATATAAACCGCTTACGTTAATTCCCATAAGTCTGTCTTTCTTAAATGAATTTAACTCTATAAATAATATAATAGATATAAAACAAAGCCTGTCTTGTTATTATTTGTATAAGCTTGTTTACCATCATTTAGATCACTTGAAGGAAGGGTTATATATAATTCAATTATCTATAAATATCTTAGCGTTTTCATAAAAGGCATTATAACGAGGTCAGAGCGAACCTCTGATTATAAATGAAAACACATTATATTTGTACTTAGTACAGATTAGGATTAAATAATTGTACTTTACCTGTAAAGCTGTAAACAAGGGGAAGTAAACGTCTGGTTCATATTTGGAGGTGCTTCCTGGGGCGGGAGGGACGAGCTGTCGGCCCATGAGCGCTGCCACGAAATAAGTGTACAGCGCCAGTGTAACCACCTGAAATATAAAAGACGTGTTTTTCAACGTAGGGTTCTTTTAGATCTTTTTATTTAAAATTAATTAAAGCTAGTGGACCCGCCTTAATGGTCGGAATTCGACTAAAAATGAAAACTACACGTGATACACCCAAATAAAAAATACGTTTATATGCATTTTCCGTTTGTGCACTAGGAAAACATTTATTATATGAAAAAACAGTTTAATTTGATAAGCGGCATTTAAAGGAAATAAGGCTTTTATGAACATAGAAATCCGTTGTTGTTGACCATATTTATGTCAGTATTGTAAACAATAATGTTTTATTTAGTTAAATTTAATAGATATATTTGTATCAGTTATTATACATATAAATATTATTCCTTCTCGCTTTTTCTCTATATTCACGTATCCCTAATATCCTACTCCTCCTCTGTCCGCTCAGTTTTCGAAAAATGGTTCCGCAAATTGTCGCTTCATTCATTTTTTTCATTCATAAGCTTAACGTAAAGATTCTTTGTCCGGAAAGCACTCAATTTATCTCAAATTAATTGTAGAGTAGAAATACCTACAGTTAAGGCGTTTTAAATATGAGTTATTAATGTTTTATTTAATAGTAATACAAAAAGGTGCCTAGATTGATAAGTAGAACATAATAAGCTGTTGTTGTTGTTGTGGAAATTTCTGAGTACCTAACTATGCAAATGACACGGTCTAGTAGTAGTAATTCGGTTATTAGTTCGGTTCAGCAAACACGTGAACTGCGTACATGAATAACTATGTTACATACGGTAGTATATACCGTATTATTACATACGAAACCTTATTATAATTAAGTAGTCGATATGTGTATGCAAAATTGATGACCCGTATTTTAAATTTTCACAGGTTTGCGTACTTACCTATTGGTTACAATTTATAAGTTAACATATCCAAATATGCTACATAAAAACTAATTCTTTGCTACAGAGAACCAATAATAGATATTTAGGTACGCCTACAAAATTTTTTATAGGATGGAAATAGCAAACGAGCTGGCAGCCCTCCTGATGGTAAGTGATCACGGCCGCTCGTGGACACTGGTGAACAAGTCCAGATAAAATAAGAACTCTACCTGATATCGACTACAGATGCGTTGCTACCCCTAAGGACTAAGTTGCAATGCTTCAGATAAATCTGTCTGCCTCTCAAATCGAAACACAGTAACCCTTAACACTACTATTAATAAGCAAAATAAGGTGTGGCACCAGTTGGCTTGTATTACCAGTATAGAATCACAAAGGGATCTACCATCTATAGAAGCAGTTGCTTTTCTCTATAATGTGGTGGAAAATAGACATTAAATAAAGTCGTAACACTTCTTCAATCAAACTCAAATGATTATGGGACTCAATCTTAATTATTGGCACAGAATCGACTTATGAATTATAAACGATTTGCCAGATAAAGTAACGTCAAGCGTGATCGTACATTGGATGAGGGTCTGCAGTAAAAATATTCACTAGCGGTTGAAAGGTCTATTTCGTACCGATTATTGTCACGTCCAGATAACAGTTTTACTATTTAAATATTTTAATCACCTCTTTGGAAAACCCTCTAATGGAATTCTTTGATTCAAAATATGATCTTCTACACCGTCGAAAACATTAGTAAATAATTTCTTTACCATCACCTAAGTGGCTACATAAGACTTCGAATTATAAATAATAACACATTCCACATCGCAGTCTCCACATTAGAATTGTATACTGTATCATGAATCGTGTCTACCGTGGACACGCAAAGACGTATACACAAACGCTCAGGCCTCGAACAGAAATCTAAATTCATCACTCAGATATGTCTCGCCGAGGATCGAACCCGGAACTCACTGCACGTCAGACCAGTGCGGTAACCGGTCCGCTGCTACTTGTGTATTTAAGTAGTTGACCTGTTTATCTCGGGCTAAAAGGTATAATTACTGATATAAATAATTCAATGTCATTTCCGGTATTGACGGCTTGTATGACACAGTTTAGGCGATAGTCGAACACTATTCGTATTTCGCCACAAGCATCACGTACTCATAAGCGCGAGCGTGAGTCCTCGCCCGCATGGCCAGATAATTGTGATGATTAAGTGTTATCTTCGCAAACTATTAGCTTTGACGCCAACAACACGTAGGTCTATACCTACATAGTTTTTAAGACGAGTTTTTCCGCAGTTGTGCCTCGTGAGGCGTGCGTTACGAATGGATGCTGCACTGTACTTAATGTCTTTAAACGTGAATGAGATGTAGGTATGTAAATAGAATATATTTATATAAAACCTTCCCTAAGTAAAACAAGCATTTTCGGAATTCCTGCTGGACAACTCAGGATAAATCATCGCTGTTCACTTAATCTCCAATATTTTTTTAAATATGACCGATCAACGACAAATGACATTAAATAAATGCACTTGTAAGTGCTGTTGCATTATATCCATTAAATGTCAGCGTAGGCATATGGCCTAGACTCTTCTTAAATATAGATAGATTTAAAAAGGCGAACATCTATTTTTATGAAAATTTCAATTTCGCAATTGCGCATCATTTTATTCTTAAAAATTATACGCAGTTATAATTAAGTATTATCTAAAAATGATTTATGTTTTTCTTATATATTCAACCATATTGAACCGGACCCATCAGGTTTGTATATAAATAATTTAAATATACGAGTTTCCGCTCATGGCTTTGTACGCGTATGTTAGAATTTTTTATCGAAGTCATACCTGTTTCTTTAGGTATGTCCTTCGATCAATAATATTGTTGACGAAGGGTATGTCTAAACATTATGTCAGGTAGAATGAGTATAGTTTGACCGGGGACGTATCACTTATTTCTAGTTGGGATACCTTTCCTCTAGCTAGCGATGCCTTGGAAAGGTGTACTGCTGGCACACTCACAATGAGGACACAATCCTAGTCCTCAGAAGTAGTAACGTATCTGTGGCTGACTTCGTATAGCAACCCTATTTTATATGAAGTTGGTTACAGATGTCTATGGGCGGCAGTAACCACATAGCATCAATTGGAATACATATTCGTTTGTTACTTTCTTATAAAAATAATGCTAGCGTGAAAACAGAGTGAAATTATTTCAACGGAAACATTGTTTATAGATACATAACAAGCAGTGCCCTTGATTTTTATAATCGCAGGTAACGCGATTATAAAAATAACTGACTCTTCAACGAAATAACATTAAGAAATATACGTGACGAATAGACAACCTCTTTCCTTTGGGAAGTCTGTTAAAAAGCAAATCTTTCATAAAAGATAAAGATTTAAAAAGATAAAGTGTCCATTAACTTATACCAGAATATGATCTGTCTGTACCAAATTTCATTCAGATCCATTTAGCTCTTCTGAAAATGTAGAGTAACAAACATCCATATTCACAAACTTTATAATAATAGTGTATCCCACGAGGAACGTTCATTTTCCGGGGTAAGTAGTCTATACGTTTTCCCAGACTATAATCTACCTATGTATTAAATTTCATCCAGATCTGCTCAGTCATTTTGAAGTTATAGAGTAACAAGCATCCATTCATCTTCACAAACTTTCAGCGTTATAATATTAGTAAGAAGAAGGTATACTTATTTTGAAAAGACGGATGGACATTTAATTTTGTTTACAATACAAAAAATCCATATGGGCATAAATTATAAACTTGCCTTGTATGTAAATATTATTAATAGACATAGGTACCTAGGTATCATCCATGCATGATGCCTAATGATGAGTACATAACGCTTTACGACGTTGAGTCTCAGCAGATAAGCGCAGTTGAGTGATGCTTCCGTGAACCTAAATGACTTATACTTGACTATGGTAAAGAATATTATTATACCTTAACAAACATGACGTAGAAGTAGACGTTGGAATATTATGTAATGTGACAGGACGATGTTATTATGGAAACTGCAGTCAGTTGAAAACTCGGAGACTTTAAACTTATATTAGTTTTTAAAATGCAAATTAATAACATTTGCTTTCAGATAAGGGTTACGTTATGCCGTGTGGTGGCAGTGAAGAGCATTCCATTTCTTCTCTGTGGATGGCTTCATATGCAACTAAGGGACATCCAGGAGAGGGGCAGCAGCGACTTCCTATTTAAAGTACTATATGGATCTCTGCAACCGTAACCGAAACTATGGGATATTCGAAATAAAAATCTATCCGAAACCGTAACCGAATCTACAAAATTACTGGTTTTCATCCGGTAGAGCCGACACATTGGCCGTAAACATTTCTTAATTGTAAATAAATTAAGTCATTACGCCGTTGTACTTTATTTTCCTTTCACTAACCGTAACCGAAACTATGGGATAATCCGAAATAATTTCATAACCGAAACCGGTATATTTTTCACATATCCATATCCAGATCCGAAATTTCATTTCCATAACTATTTACATAAAGTTATATGTCCCTACTGTGTAACATCAACAATTCAATACCCACTGCGGTTACTAACACGCATTCCAGGCGCGGTGACTACTTGTAAAACCCCCATTAGGGGAATCCTTTGGCAAGTAGAGGACATCAAAAGTCTGACGAATGGATGGATAAAAAATCATGACCCACTAGCCTGTGTATAGACGAGAGGCACGCACACAGTGTCGTACCCTATGAGTGCACCCAGCCGTCTTCTGATGTCAGACAACTCCACCAGAAGAGTCTGAACGATGTGGTCACTCGTTATCAGGCCTTCCTTGCGAGCTCGGTTGATAATATTTGTCGCCCACACCAGCGGCATCCAGTACTTTGACATTGGACTCTTTCCGTCCATCTTTTCAAACACTTTACGTTCGCTTTCAAGCATAAGACCTGGAAAAGAGACAAACTGATTTCGGCTTTTCCTCACGTAATCTTGGACCGTAATATGTGCTGCGCACTTACCAGAGTCCACGACATGCTGCCACGTCGGGAATCGCCTCTTTACCCTCAATGAAACCCTCTGCAATGTTATGACATATGCCAGGATAGCATACCTCACAATATTTCTTCTCATGAGCCGTCCGGTCTCGTCCTGTAATCAATATTATGTTATTTTAAATAGGTAGTAATTACAAATTCACGCGTCGCTAGCTTCGAGTATGCACATAAAATACTATAGCATACATAAATCTTGTATTTTTTTGTATCGAGAAAAACATTTATAAATATCATATTCAATTT
>DWNY01003108.1:0-10298 GCA_018250635.1 Telegonus apastus
CCGCCACACCTCATTTTGCCTAATAACAGCAATACAATCGCTGCTGTGTTCTGATGCGAAGGGTATGGTAACGGATACATACTTTTTTCAGTTGTTTAACAGTCCGCAGTCTCACTGTCCCCGTATCCCACTGCTGGGCACGGGTTTCCTCTCAGAGTGAGAGAGCTTTTGGGGCATAGTCCACCGCGCTGGCCAAATGCGAATTGTTAGACTTCACACACTTTTCACAACTTATTTTTTTAAAGAACTCTCAGGTGTGCAGGTGTCCTCGCGATGTTATCACCGTTAAAGAAAGCGGTAATTAATTTCTAATACGCATATAACTTTGAAAATCAGAGATGCGTGGAGGTGCCTGGGATTTAAACCTCGAACCCGATTAAGAGGCCGAGTTTTAACCATTAGGCTATCACTGCTTCGATAAAATAAATGTGACTGGAATTATGTGACTCCATAGTCGCAAAAGACGAGTTACTTCCTGACAATTGTTTACCTAAATTGGACCAACACGATCGCGTATCACGTAAGTAACTCGTGTCGTTCATTGGAATTCCGGATTAGTGTCGCCTCACTGATCTCTTTGTAAGTTTAACATGCTTTGATCTTGGGCTGCCGAGTTGTATACAAAATGTTCTCTTTAGTTATGATGTTAAATTTTTGACAGTTTGATTGTTACCTCTACTTATTTTTAGAGGACAAGCTGAGCCCGCGTCAAAGGAGTAAAGAGGCATACATAACTGCCTAATAGCAACTGAAATTAACGCCCTGCGGCCGAATGTGAGTGGAGCGCGCATTAATGCTTTTTTAAAAAATTTAAGTAGTCTAAGTTACGCGTTAGACCTTCCGCAATGTTTCAGTAAAAATCCCTTCAATTTCGGCCCAGCCGCTTAGCAGATTATCTCAGCCAAACAGACAGACAGACAAAAATTTCTATAATTGTAATTTTGTTATAGGTACCGAGTATTCAAATGCATATTGTAAATAGTTATTATTATATTGCAAACAGGCACTTCAGTTTTATTTATTTATATCTATGTATATTCTAGTTCGAAGCGGTAAAGCTCTGGAGTGCACTTCGTTAATCTGCTTTAATACAACTTGAAGGAAGTAAGTACAGCCTAGAAGTCAATTCCTGTTCGATGTTTTCAAAATGCTCAAACCGCTACCAAAGTTTATCAACATATCACATAATAATAATCAACAACTTAACGTGCAGTTCAACGCTAGGAACTGCGCAGTTTGAGCCACTAGCGGTCACCCATCCAACTCACGACCGCGCTCGGCGTTGCTTAACTTACATCGGCTTAGATTTAAAACAAGCTACGTCATGCGTGTGTCCAGTAAACAAAACAACCATTTATTATTACTATAATAAGGTATGATGCAGAGTTTTCTTTACAAAACTTTCCCTTTGTCCAATTATAAACAAAAATATCAATTGTCACTGAGACAGGTATGTTATGCCCTTTGTTTAGGACAATAATGCCAGTGTGATGGATGTATGTTTTACAAGTTTAAGGGCGCCTTTCCACTGAGATGTTCGAGCTAAGCTAAGCGATAAAGATAAGCTTCAGAGCTAAGCGATATAATCGAGTAGAAGTGCTATGAAAATTATATAGTTACAACGTTTTTAGATTAGTTAGATTAGTCGCATTACATAGCTATCTTACTAATATTACAACGCTGAAAGTTTGTGAGGATGGATGTTTGTTACTTTATAACTTCAGAACGGTTAAACAGATCTGGATGTGATTTGGAACAGAGCTAGATAGTCTGGAATAGCATAAAAAGTGGGCACTGTCTCTGTGGACATCTGTTTTCAATCCCAGATACGATAAGAGTCCTATCTAAGTTGATCACAGACATTGACTATGCATCCATGAGGACTAAGATGGAATGCTTCAGATAAGTATGTCTCTTCCCACACTTTTCATACCAGAGAACAACAGCTGAACTGCTATTATAAGGCAGATCTCTGCCTATCTAGGTGTGGTGGTGGTACCGCCGGAACCGCCGTTGAACCACAAAGGGTTCTACCACCCTCATATTCATTGTTATATATCTTTCTCGCTAACCTTAGCTTAGCTTGGCCCTTGCCAACGGTTTATCTACCATGCACATGCATGCATGCAACTATGAGACATATGGCTTGTTCAAACAAGAGGGAAACAAAGCAAAGCGAAGCTTTTTGTCCAATATGGAATCGTTTGAACTTCACTGCAAATGCCTTTTTTTGCCTAGATCTGAATACCGAATATCACTAGGAATATTGTGGAATTCGGAAACATCGAGATTTTTTTATATCTATAACCTACTAACAAAGAAAAGGTGCAGGTTTATGGATAGGTGGTAAGATCCTTTAATGTACTCCTGAGGGACCACCGTCACACATATATCTGTCTAATAACAAAAGTAATATGACAAAGGTTAGACAGTTATGAGAGCAACCCACTTAGCTGTCAGGGATACCAACCTATCTTTGAGCGATTCAGATATAATTCTAATGGTAACGTTAATTAAAAATGTATATATTAAAAAGTATATATCTTGTCTGCCTGATTATAAGCCCAGGGAGGGGAGGTAGCAATAGATGTGTGATGATGATGAATAATGAAGATTGGTACCTGTAGTATGAGCGCATAGGGCACTTTTACGACTATAGAGCAGCGGTCGGCAACCTGTACCCGTGAGCCGTTATCTTGCCGCCCGCGGATCTTCCTAGTACTTTCCGTTGCGGTCCGTGGATCTTAATAGAACGCCGTAATTTTTCTTAATTAAAATTGGAGATTAATTTAGAAATTTAAGATTTAGAATGCTGTATTTAATGACAAATTTGTTTTGTCGTTAAAGTTGGGAATTGTTTTTAAATTGCTATTAAATCCGGTCCGCTAGTAGGTACCTCAGGTAGCTATTATGCGGTCCGGCTTGCCAAAGGTTGCCGACCGCTAATTTAGGGTATCGCAAACGTTAAGCAACACGGACCGCCGGCAGTCACGAAGTCAACAGCTCCACGCCGCTGTGCATAACACACTACGCTAAGTAGTTTCGGATATCATCAGATCCCGGCAAATCCCTTGAAATGTTGACGACATAAAACGTGTGGTTCGTTGGCTAGTAATAGGTAGAGCAGTGATAGCCCAATGGTTGAAACTCGCCTCTCAATAGAGGAGTCTGAAGGTCACGCACCTCTGGATTATCGATGTGCGTATTATAATTTAATTATCACTTGCTTTAATGATGAATAAAACATCGTGAGGAAACCTGCACAGTTAATATTAAAAAGAAACGTACTCAAAAGTAAGTGAAGTCTATAACTTCGCACTTGGCCAGCGTCATGAAGGGTGTGGTAATCGAGACATGCAATGCATCTGTGGTCGATCTGAGGTAGGACTGTGTTCTTATCTGAGGTTGATGACAGATGTCCATGGGCGGCAGTGGTCACTTCATCCAAGGCTGCATGCTCGTCTGCTACTTCCATAACATAGAACGGTGTGGCGGTAGTGCTCAGGTACAACTACAAGATTACTACCACCTTAACTACGGTTAAATCTAGTTTACTACAATTCAGTTTCAAGTCCGACCATTATACTTTACTAAACATCTCATTTCAAAACATCTATTTTCAACTGGCAACGTCAAACTGACGACCAAACAAACGTTCCTGTATTGTAGTATCACGACTAAATTCGCGCAAATATTTGCTCACGAACGATATAGCTTCGGAACTCTCTATATTTACTGTTAACACAATACTAGTAGGTTCCCGTTGCTTTGTTAGATAATTTCCAACTCTTTTTGTCTACTGCGGCAGAAGGATAATGTTTTTCGAGCGTATGTACATGCATATGTTCATTATTTTGGCACGCTTTAAAGCCCAAACGACTTGACAGATTTTGACATATGGAGTGACGTTGGATTCGTCTCAACTGTCATAGTGACATTTTTTTAGTATGGCGCCAAACAACTGATAAAATAGTTGTTAAGTAAATACTTGTTATTTTAATATTACTAACGGACACTTCAAATTTATTTATTTGTATAGATATACATGTTATTTATAATAATTATAAACTGACAGCAACATTATTAAATGTAAACAAAGTTGAAGACATAATTATACATATACACATACGTTATTAATACTAATCGGTTCATCACGATGGCATAAAATGCGGCATAAAATATAATTTAAATATACAAGCCGATGTGCAAGGTCCTTTAGTTGCGTAACCAGTTTAGGGTTACAAGTTATAACCCCTATCAAGTTATCAATATTTTGTAACAATTTTCAAATTAAGTAAGTGCACTTTATTTCTCAACGTTTACGGTTTTTGACTGACTTTATAAAACTTATTGCGTGTGATTATAAAAAGGCTTTATTTTCATGTCGACATTTTTATTCTTTTGCGTGGTAAGTGAGACATACTTATCCGTCGCATTCCAATTTAGTCCTCAGGGGCAGCAATCCATTCGTTCAACTTGAAGTACTCTGATCTTATTTTTAATTAATTACAAACGGTTTTTAGCAGTAGCCATTTATAGAAATAGGTTAGAAGTATTTAGACGATGGTGCCTTCTGTCATTGTAACATTTCCAATCTTCCGTCCTGAAACCTGGAGGTTAGACGATGGTGTCTTCCGTCATCGTAATATTTCCAACCGTCCGTCGTCTAACTCTGGAGGGTTCACCTTATATCGCCGTCAACTCATTATTGTCCCACTGCTGGGCACCGGTCCCTTTGCAGCGCGAGAGGCTTTTAAGGCCACAGTCTACGGCCACACACCTCTAAGATTTGTTTTTAAAGGTGTGCAGGTTTCCGCACGACGTTTTCCTTCACCATTAAAGCGATAATTAATTTCTACTACGCATATTCGAAAAGTTAGAGATGCGTGCTTGGGATTTGAACCTCGGACCCCAATTGAAGCAGAGTTTTAACCATTAGGCTATCACTGCACCTTATATTGTTTATTATTGTGCACTTTTACTATAATAACTTGGCGGATTTGCATTACAGGGGCATTGATTAAAATCCACTTTGCAAAAGCAGCGAAGTTGAATAATTCAGCTTTGTTTAATACAGTGATAATAATTATGTGATTCTTTGCGTACCTTATTTTAAAATAGTATTCTAATAATCTTTGAAGATTTTATATTTGTTTTGATAAGTTAAAATTGATGGAATGATTTCCATTATTAGTTTTTAATTTTTAATATTCATAATTGAAGCGTGGAGGACAGATCACCGTACAGGTCTGATACAGACAGACAGATATCTGAATGATGATTTTTGAATTCTATTCTGGGTTTGTGTATTTCTGTAGCACCCACGACACATGAGAAAAACATAGTGTGGGACAGTGAGTGTTGAAAACGTTTTTGATACATTGGGTACAATACCGAATGGTCGTCCGCATACAGTTTAACGGGATTTGTTACCTAAGGTGGTTTGTTTACATTAATTAGGTCGAGCACCGAATTCGTAGTTCGCATTCGGTTTAACTGGATTTCTTTACCGCACTAGTTTGTTTACATTAGATCAATCACCGAATGTGTAGTCAACACTCGAATCTTTAATTCAATATCAGATGTTTTTGACTGGGAATCAAACCCGGAATCCAATGCATCAGATCGGGCCGTCAAAATAACTAACATAAGTAAATAAAACAATAGATTTTAATGAACTTAATAGGACACATTATACCTATTTTTTGTTGGATTCAGAGAATACAGGACCGGTCGGAAGGCCCTAATTAAGGCAGGCTTAATTAGAGGGATTTAAGGAATTAAATCCAGGATGCGGTAACATCTCCTTGGATAGTTTTTTTTATAAGATTTAAGACGTATTCGTGCATGCAGTCCACATGATAGTAAGTGGTCTTTATCATCAATGGACATTTTTAAAGAATTCTATAGAGCGAGGTTTCTATTGGAAGTCAATCAAGGGTGTGATACCAGTCTCGAAGGGTAAGATCCTCGTATGTAGGTTTCTTCAAGAGGTTTTTCTACACCGTTAAAGAATGTGAGTTTAGAGACCTCAATGCATTAGGCTATCAATATCAGGGATGTAATGGAGATCCGTAACCGTGACCGAATCTGAAATAAGAATTTCAGATAATTTCGGATTGGCGTGGAGTTCAAATATAACAAAAAATACTGGTTTTCACCCGGCAGTCCCGACACAATAAATGTACAGGTTGCACCCATCGCAAATTAAATCATTATTTCCTTGTACATTATTTTGTTTTCACTATAACTCGAAAATCATATATCCGTAACCGAAACTACCCGTAACTATCGGATAATCCGAAATCATTTCATACCCGTAACCGTATTCGAAACTGGTATATTGTTTTTCATATATCCGTATACATATCCAGATCCGAAATTTCATATCCATAACATCCCTAATCAATATGTAAAATAACACCAAATTAAAACGTTACTTCAACAATCGGCTTCAAAAATCATTCGAAACCGACCGTAAAAAGTTTGTGAGCTTCAAAGAGCTCGGTTCCTAAAGAAAGCTGGGATTCGTGAGTAAATTATGTCATGTCATGTCTCGTATCACGCTTGCAACCTTGATACTACTGAACCTTGAAGCTACATTGTTATAAATTGCTTGCCACAAGCCACTCAATTTAGTTGCTAATTGAGTTTTAAAATTTAGTCAGTCACGTTATGCAAGTCGGTCGATGTGTCGCTATCCCTGTAGTACCGAGGTCAAATACGGCTACGGTATCCCCTGTCGTAAGAGGCGAATAAAGGTGCTTCCGGGGTTGAGAACGGTAGCTGGGAGCTCGAACTGTTCATATAGTGGCCCCGGAAAGGACGGCGGCATGTGTGGTCGCATACCGTAGATAATATATTATGAGGGGTTTGAGCCCCATAGCGGTATCATAATATGGGAGTGGAGCCGTAGGCAGGCCTGTGAGTGTGAGTGACCTACAAATAATAAGAGAAGGAAGATGAGAGACTTATCTTAACATACACTAGACGGTGCGGTGAGCAAAATGCTCACCCGGATGCCGATGGCGTAACGCGCTCAGTTGACTCCGGTTGCGATTTTTTGGAGATCCCGGAGCTCTCTCAGCAGTGCTAAGGACGGCCACTCTTTAGTGCGGTAAAATTCCCACACAAGCCAGCGTCGCTCCCACGGCGACGGGGAACAGATCTTTGTGCTATGTGGTGTCTTGTCTGGGTTTCCCGTGGATTTGTAAGTGGCTTAAGGAAAAAAGACAAATGGGCAGCGGCGTCTATTTGTATAACTACAACACCCACTGCTGTCTCCAACACCATCCCGGGTGGAAGCACTATTGACATAAACTGGTGGATTGCCACTCTTGACGATTAAGATAGTTGCCCAGAAAAGATCAAACCAGATGGATTGATCCAATATAGCGGACGCCTCAAGAAGGCGGATCTATTATTTTTGACAGATGAAAAGGTTTTCTAAAAAAAGGATAAAACGAAATGATGTTTGTAAAGACGTGTTTTTAAAGACATTTTTATATAAATTTACCAGTCATTTCATACTTATTGCATAGTTACTTAGTTAAGTAATAAAATAGTTACGTCCGTAAACAAACTGGAATAGATTGTTTAGCTTTAGTGTCTTGCTTCGTTTTTAACAGCGCTTCCTGAGGGATTTGTGAGTAAATTATGTGTCAATTACCACGACCTACATTGTTATAGAGTATTATATCAACTCATCGGAGTAATAAGGCTTTAGCCTTCTTTTATTATATGAAATAGCAAAAAAGCTTGGAGCCCACTTGATGGTAAGTGGTCATTGTCGCATATCTAGGAACAATTTCTTGTAAGATTAGTCTTATCAAAGGTTTGCAACAGATGCGTTCCTACCCTTGTAGACTAAGTTGGAACGCCTTGGATGCCACCCTCGGATGTCTCTCATACCTACAAACAACTCAGCAACGCTTCACTGCTATTGTTAGACAGAAGTAGGTATAAAACTCAGGACAATTTATGTGTTGGCCCTTCTACGAATATTTCCAAGTCCTACAATGGCAGATCTAGAGGACGGCCTGGTCTCAACATTGAGATATTATAATAGCAGAGTAGGAAAAGCCAGCCTAAAATGTGTCCATCTAAAGAAAGAGAGGGCAAATGTGGGTACCTACCTCTCTTTTTCGCACGTGTGATTAAGGTGTCTCTCATCTTCCTTCTCTTATTATTTGGTGGTCACTCGCACTCACAGGCCTGCCTACGGCTCCCCTCCCATATTATGATACCGCTATGGGGCTCAAGCCCCCCATAAATGACATAGGAGTAAAATGTCGGAATGGTCACTAGTCAGGATTCAATTCAGCATTCAATTTCGGGCAATAGATATTTAAATGGTTAATTTAGATTTCTGTGCTAATTCTTTGTGTCACTCTCTGTGTGTGTCCGCACTGTGTATGACAAATCAACGCCACAGGAAAACCCTAGTGTGTGTGTGTGTTTATGAGTGTAAACGCGTTAGTAGCGTTAATTCAAGACGACATTTCTTTCGAAAAAAAAATTCCGAAAATTCCCAGCGTTCGCGTGACCTATAAAATTCCCGTAATACCCCGCTAGGGGTTCCGCATGATTCTTTAACGACGGCTTGAGGTCATCTCGCCCGCCCACAATGCTCAAATATTAAACAAACCTTAGTTAAATTTATAATTCTCCTTGTCGAAATTGTACTTAGTACATTGCTGGTATTGCTCTAGTTAACGATATTTTTTATTATATCTACCAAAGATTAAAATATTACTTAGATTTCATAGTAAATTCCTCTTGAGATAACTAAGTTATAGCATAATTAGTGCCCGCAATTTCAATTCCAATTATAAAAAATGTAAAATCATATACCTAATAATTGAAATTGTAAATTCAACAGTTTCTGAATGTATCTCACGGAAATCATACATTTTCGCGGGATAAAAAGTATCTGACCCTGGAACCACGTCAAGGAATCAGTAATACAAAGACAAGAAATCTATCCCACATGAACCGTGAATATTTCCAGGATACAACGTATTAAGGAAGACATACAATCTAATAAGTATATGTTACTTGCTTGCCGCAATCTATTCTATATCCCACTGCTGGGCATGCGTCTCTTCCCACAACTGGGGGAAGCTTGGACCATACTCCACTACGTTGCTCCAATGAGTGTTAGCGATGGGGCAAATGTAGTGGCTATGTTTTCATACCAGGACCGACGGCTTAAGTCACAGCGGTCACTCATCCATCTGCCGACCGCACACAACATTGCTTAACTTTATACATTGTTTGGGATCTACGCATGCCGCGGCGCTCTGTGCGCTTCACGTTCTGGTATATCTTCTTTACAACACTACTAAAGAATAAAACGCTTACACTGATGTTATTAGGCAGAAAAGGGTCTTAACATACCTACGAGTTTGAACAACGGTTTTGCTACCTTTAAAAGTTCCATCAGAACTTTATGTAGTACGACCTAAATGTAGTACAAACAGGTAAAACTGCAGGGCCAAACGAGTACGTTACAGTACTGCCAAGCGCTATCCATCTATACCGAAACGCAGATCGAAACGAGCACCAATTTCAGTTTACGCCTAGATCTATTTCAGTTTCACACGTAAACCTAAATGCAGAAATAAAGGAAATCCTCAAAGCACGGTTGCTACATTCTAAACAAGATGATTACTGTCTGTCTATTTTAGGAACTGCGTAACGAATCTATTCATACTGGCGGCGAAAAAATAACTTCCATATATATTACTAGCTGACCTGGCGGACGTTGTTCTGCCGTTTGTATTTAGAAGTTTGCCCGTGAGTCAATGATGTTTTACAATAACGCCATCTAGTCCACTAAGGTAGAGCTATTCGCGTACGTACGTAATTCGACGTAAGATTAGTGACTTCCGATTTTAAATTGTAATAACTTTTGATAGAGTGGACAATTTTTGATGAAATAAAGCCTAAATGTTAAGTTAAGAATCGTACTATGAATAAATCTGCATTTTCATGAATTCAATCCCGTTGTTTAGGTGGCAAGTAATTTTAAACACACAGACAGCGACACCGTGTTACATTCTTATTATATGTATATACAGATGAAGTTCAGATGACGTTATATGGTTTTAAATCTACGTTGTTACAATTAAGGCGTTACTTTTATGAATTTATACATTTAACACGTTAATCCTTTATCACTGTTAATGAAGTTGCATATTAGTGGCTATATTTAATTGATTCACGATTAAAAAAGGCAGGTAGGTACCATCATTTGTCCTCTCTGTTCGATGGACACATTTTAGGCAGCCTCCCCT
>DWNY01003109.1:0-10297 GCA_018250635.1 Telegonus apastus
GAAGGACTTAGTTCGAACGTCTCGGATAAGTATGTGTCCCTTACCACACCCTTCAAACCAGAACACAGCAGCGCTTAGTACTGCTATTATAAAGCCGAAATAGGTGAGGCGGGCCCCCGGAGTTGAACCACTTTGATTATATGTTAACATGTGTTATTAACAAAATAAACAAGATCGATTCCATGAATGTTTGTAATAACAAATTGGATACTAAATTGAGAACCGTCCGTGTATGAAATTCATTTCGAAGCTCAGTCGACTCAGCCCCGTGGCAGCAATTAACGAAAAGATCACAGATGTTCAATTACATCAGAATTTGACTCAAGAAATGAAGAAATCAGACGTTCGGAGGTTTAAGGAACATTATTTGAGATGCGAACACGCTCGTTCACCTTACAATGGAGAAAAGGTTTCGTACAATGATTGATGATTGCTCGCGAAATTACTTTATCTGAGAGGAAAATAAAATATAATCCTTACCATCATTGGACATGGATATTATTGCGAACTTGAAGTTTATTATGTAATTGTAAATCACAACAAGTCTTGCAATACCTTTACGGTGTAGGATAAATGATCATCTTTCAAAGGTAATATACCGTTATAAATACGTACTTATTAGGTACAGACAATTCATAATGGTGGGTACCTTTATTCCCCTTCTTTTCGAGGGAGATATCTTCAAAAGGTACTTATTGCTGTGTGAGCGAAGTTGATATGTGTGGGATTTCTACCCACTAAAACTTAGCCTCTGGTTACCGTCCTCGGCGTTACGAAGAGGATTCCTGGATCTCCGGAGGAACGCAACCGGAATTCTCTATGCGCGTCGCCCCATCGGGCCCCACCCGGGTGAGCCATTGCTCGCCGCACCGTGTGCGACCACACTATCACAGTCCTTTCCGGGGTTGCTGGGGGACCGTTCGAACTCCCAATATTTCCGCCCGCAACCCCGTCATCCCCCTATCAGTCGCCTCTTATGACAGGCAGTGGATACCGTGGTCCTATTCTGGCCCAGGTACTACGGGGACAAATTGTAAATGGTATATCCTGTAATTAAGTATGTTTTCTCAAATATCTTCTAATAACATAATGGTAGTTTCTAAGGGATTGTGGGGTGGGAGTTACTTTTAGATGACTTAGAATTTAAGATGGATATAAAAATCATAGGTTAAACTTTATGCTAATATGCATTGTAGATTCACTTGGAAGCGACTATTTACCTGGATATTTGATATGACGTGTCTTTCGTATGTGGACACATCTTTTTATTTTATTACAGCTGTATTTTTGTTGCTTTTTTGAAGGTAGAAGAACCCTTTGGTTCAACGTGGCCTACATCAGGTAGAACTCTTCTATATAGAAATGATCATAGGAGTATAGGTAGAACTAGCCACTTACCATCAGGAGGACTGCAGGGTCGTTTTTTACCTCATATTATAACTAAAATTACGAAAAAGTATAGAGTTGTTCACAAAGTGTATTATTTAGGAAGTTTTTTCTACGGAACCCTTGGCGTGTGATACAAGTGGAACTTGTCCTGATTTTACATCATTGCCAAGCAGAGGCTGACCTCAATCAGTCGCAGACCAAATCGCTTGAGGTTAATTGTTTCACCAGAAACTGATATCTTGATAACAAGGCTCGTACATTTCGCGGAAAGACGTTGCGTAGGCTAAAAATGGACGAAATGCATCGGATTTATGTAGTTAAATATATAGGTCCATGACTAACCGTCATTTAACTGTTTAGGAAAGATTTAAAGGCTGAACCATCAGCCTTTTTGCTGCTATATAAGAGTTATAAGACTGTGACTATGAAGTTTATAAGATAAAACTCTTCGTGGTTTGACTGCGGAGACACCATCGTCCCATCTGTTTTTGCCTTATAAAATTAATTGAAGGGTGTGGAAAGGATCAGGTATAACGAGACATTCTAATTTGTTCGCAGGAGTTACAACACATCTGTAGCCATCCTCGGGTAGAACTCTTATTCTATGTAGGGTCGATTACAAATGCTCTTGGGATACAGTGCCACTAATCATCTGGTGGATTAAATGCTGGTTTTCATTTTCTAACTCATAATGTAATCTATGACCAACTTCGTATAGGACTAATGTGTTATAATCATTCAACATCCGATGACCTGCATGCTTGTTGTATAAAATTTTAATTTTGACAATAACGTTTTGCAGTTAACAAAATATAAAAACAATTATTTCAATTTCAAAATTCTCTGCCAAGATTTTTAAACGGGCTTTTAGTGCAAAAAAAATGAATAAGGCCCGTTACTTGGGGAAAATTTACAATAACAAATCCTTGAAACCCTAGGGAATTTCCTAAATTTATTTTACTCCTTTGGAAAACTTTGATCCGAATTTTAGGGTCGATAGAGTATCTCAGTCTATTCCGGAGCTCTGTATGTCTCCATATTTTATTGTCATAAACAAATACGTGTAAAATTTGTTTGTCACTAGAGACCTAAGCCTTTTTTATTCTCGTGTCTCATAAATGACACACACAGGTATATAGGTATTATTACATGACATTATCATGTTATTATCAAATCGCGCGGAAAAATCAAATCATCACATGACGTTCGCTTCGCTTCTCTCCGCACCGCATCGCTCCGCATGTCGTTTTGACCACGTAGGACACTCCAATAGGTATCGGCTGTTTGTTATGTTTGCGTTAGTTAAACACAACATGATGTCTTAATTTGTAATGGATCATAATCACTTGTGGTGGCCCGCAATTATATCGTGACCACGATCATAACTGGTTATCATATTATAATTATTTACGTCTTTCATAATAAAATGTATCAATTCCGTGGTAATAATGTGCATTACTGCTTTAATATATTTAATTCGAGAGGGTCATTTCAGTATCTATACCTTATTATCCCTTTTATACCCGACCAGAGAATATAGCATTCATACTATAACAGAAAGTTTGATCAAAATACAACTTTGTATTTTGATCAGATTCTATATTACACCCGTCGGTCGTAAGTTTTGATTTTGTTAGGGAGACTACCTTACGAAATGGAACAAACTTCACGGACTATTATGGATTTCTTTTGTAGTTGGATTTTCCATTACAAAGTATGTTATTTATACAAAAGGAAAATTGCATGAGAGATTAGCTTAGCTTGCTTGTTCTCTGTCGATACTAGAATGTCTCTTTCGTCATTCTAAAGATTAAGAGATAAGACAATTATTTACTATTTGCATAGTTATTGATAGGTCTCGTGATATTAAAATATAAATCATATGGTCTAAATAGGCTTTATTCTTAATTTTAAATGGCTGGATATTTTCTGAAACAATTATAAGTTACAGATTTTGAATCTGATAATAAAAAGTGGGTACATAAGTCAAACAGGAAAGTCATTACTTTTTAAAGGTAAAACTACTTTGTGTTTATTGAGGTTTTTTGCGTGACACTATATTAATTTCTGCTTATTGGTAGCAGGGTAGTCTGCTGTCTTCTGGCTTAAAGTTTGTGAGTCGCATCTTTTGCCAGTATAGTGTCTAGTGTTATACCAGAAAATCTTTACTGTGATGTGATTGATTAGATTGCAGTGCGGTACGTAAAGGAGCTACTCCTTCTACAGGTTTCTATTACCCAGTTCTCTTATTTTTTTGATGTGGATTTACTTAACTAAAACAGAGTGTTAAAGGTTCTTGAACAGGGGATATGCATTCACGTTCTGTACCTCGCGCATATAAAAGAGTGATATCATGTAAAAGTTTGCCGATATTCAAACCTGAACCTCGATAAAAACTGATATTGTGAGAGATAAGATAAAATATTAGCAATGGACTTTCACCGTTATCGCTCTGTGACAATCGCGTCGTTAAATGACAATTTGTTAACGGGACGTAGATTAAAAGTACCGTAACAAATCTTACGACTTACTTCATCCATTCGGAAGTGAATATAGGGGTTAGTGTCAATATTTTTGAAAACCTGCAGCTAATTGTTTTTACATGAATGATAATTTTCCATCTATGAACATCCTGTTCTTGACACATTAAAAGGAATTCTACAAAAAACGTGTAGTACATTGTGTGTGACTCAGCCTTAGACGTAGGTATAGGTTTATTTATTTGTACTAAATTATTCTACTACTACTAATTTATTCAAAATCGAAACGTTAGCATTAAGTAATACGTCAGCAAGTTGCTAGATTATTTTACCTCGTAAAAATAAAGTGCATTTGTTATTTCATAAAACCTGATAATCATGTTTAAATGAAGAATGAAATGAAATAATTTATAATGAAAAATCTTGTATTGTATCTATGACATTGTAGGCAAGTTAAAGCATCTTACTTAATATACAATAACAAAAACATTTTCTTAGCTTAAGCGATATATACTAGTACAAAATTGCCCAAAGATTAGAATTAGTCAGTCTTATATTTGCGAGTAAATATCGTTGAAAATTAAATTCTGCACTCAAGCTCTGTAAATTTTGTTGACTTTTGCATTAAGGTTTATCATTTTAGCCCCTAGGGGTTCAAAAGGATTGAATTAATTATTATTAAGCGTAAAGTGGCAGTGCTTGCTCGGGGAGGATAAATTTTGCACCTTGTAGACGGTATTCCATTTCGCTTTGCCACCTTCAATCTGTCGTAGCTATAAAATTACCTCCCAGCATTTATATGCACCTGGTACCTTTAAAATTTTATAAGGAATATAATTTAAAAAAAACTTGATCGATTAATCTAGTTAATTTTGTTGCAAAGCGGGGAATATATCGTCGGTTATATAATATGTTTTTACTTGCTTATTAAATTACATTCGTCAGACTATTGTGTTCCAATCGTTTTATGGATTTACTAAATCACTAAAGTAAGTAGCAAGTTGTGTTGTATTTTACTGATGCTAATAATAATATTTACGTTTAGTATATGTTTGTTTATACAATTAAATGTTTGTTCGTCACTAAGTTTACATAAAAGTAATGTATTAAGCCATACAACCCACAAAGTAGAGTTACGGCGAGTATAACAGAAACTAAACTAGATAGTTTTACTAGCAGATAAAGAAGTTTCCTTGTTGGCAAATAATATTGTTAATGTCACGTTTAATTGCTTCCGAGAAAAGCAATAATTCTACAAATTAGCAAGTGGAATAGCTTCATTGAAACACTTTGTTATAGTACATGGTAGATGGGTGATATTATGAACAAAAAAACATTATTGGCGATAAGGAACGTTTGAGAAACCCAACATATTATTTGAGAAACCAAACATTTATTTTTAGTGTATAAAGCTGAATGAAAAAAAAATATGTTGCTTAAAGTAAGAAAATGTGTTTGTTATTGTGTATATGTACTTGCATGAAATTGATTTTAGTGCGTTTAACTGAGGGTCATATATTAGGTAAATTAACATTAATGTAAAAATAAATACCACAATTTTTATCTCGATAATAAAGTTGGTAACTAAGGTATATCTATTTAGTAAGTAGCGCTTTATAAAATGTAAATAATAGATAAGGGACCAAGTAATTATAGTTTTTCAGATAGTAAAGTTCTATTTTGTCTTACAACCACTATCTACATCCTCAGATTTCATTCTCTACCTAGGGACAAATTATTTCTTCTTCAATGAACATATTCAATAGCAACTGGAAGCTAATGATAACTAGTAGGCAACTAGTAGGCAATTAGGACCTTTCTACATTGGCATACTATAGATACGTTTTTTAATTCCCTATAATAATAGTAGGAATTTTATGCATCTTAGCATACAAAAATTAAATTACATTTACATTGCGTAATGTATTAAAAATCTTGATATTTATCTCTTTTTACAAATACCTGCAAAACTGCATTTATACAAAATTAAAAGAGAAAATCACAGCTGCTTTTTCAGACGTATAATGAAGAACGAAAAGAACAAAACGATTGTAGCAGACAACATAAACTGGTAAGAGCAAAGTCCCGACGTGACACTTAATTTTGCTGACAGCATTTCTGTAAGAACACACAAAACGACTTGTTTTTAAAAGTAAGCTCATTATAATCCTATTTAAAAGGTAAATAAAATGAGAGAAAACTATATTTCAAGAGCATTTTAAAAGAAAACAGGCTAATGTAATGCCACCATAAATAATTATATATTTATACAAATAAATAAAATTAAAGTGTCTGTTTGTAATAACAAAATAACAACTTTTTACTAAATACATATGAAAATATACGTGCATATAAAAATGTTTTGTCTGTCTGTCTGTCCGTCTGTTTGGTTGAAGTAGTCTTCTAAACGGCTGGACCGATTTTGATAGGACTTTTACTAGAAGATAGCTGAAGGTCCAAGTCGGAACTTAGGCAACTTTAATTTTTGAAAAAGAAATAGTAATTTTTGATAAGGTTGGGGCCGGCGTTTGCGGGCGTTAATGTCAATTGCTATTAGGCAGATAGTAATGTATGCCTTTTTACTTCTTTAACGCGAGTGAAACCGCGGCGATCAGCTATTTACATATAATTACCATAAATAATAATGGTAATTTGGACAATAATGGCCAGCCACCGAAGAAGTTGGAAGAGGCCTACGAGTCACATATCATGTTCAAAATTTTGTGGGTATAAATAATTTTCAATCTATTTCCATTACATTTCAATTGAATATAGTAAAAATATCGTGAGTGGAGTGACTAAAAATAATTTACGACTTCATTTTAATATTGTCACTGCAACGGATGAGTCAATTACGTATTGAAATAATTAACAAAGACTATGATATCATAAAAATAAAATTAGAACATTCTGAACATGACGAAATAAGGCAATTACGAATCAAAAAACAAACAAACAATAAACGAGACATAAATGGCAATAAAGGGATATTATTATATTTTGTATTTCAGTAAATATCTTTGTAATGATGTTTAAGGTTAAAGTACCCTGTAATTTACAAACGTCTGGTTACGAGCAGCAACGTATCAACTGAATCCTTACCTCTTCTGAGCACCTAGGATGTACTGAATGGGAACGAAATCTGTGACTTGCACTTGACTTGCATCTCGTGTACCTTATTTAAATACACATAACACCTCACCACACTCTACAGCTCCTGATTTATGTACCCGATTAAAAGAGAGGCTACCTACTCGTTGTGTTTTGATATATGTTAGGATATTATTTCGCCGACAAACATTACTAAGATACCATTGTATGCACCTAAACACGGAGTCACAGTCTGTGAAAATTTGATAAAAAAAATTAACTTACGTATACTTTAAATGAGTATTTCGTATATATTCTGAAACGGCTTTCATTTTTTAATTTAGATAGTCGTTTATTATTTAAATTGATCTAAGTGTCATCTCTGTCATAACCCATTTTTACACGGAAAATTCATTTATTTTGTATGTAATACCATCCAATAATGAGCAAAAAAAGCGTTGGCAGTCTATGTAAGAACAAATGACGCTGCTTGACAATGTGAACTGTTCAAAGACAGATGACGCTGTTATAAATTGTTATCTCATATCATCATCATATCATCATCGCCCTGTTAGTACTCTAAAATCGAGATTGAATTGATCTGGTCTCAACAGTATCATAATAAAGAGTTGATATACATTAATTTATGTCAAGGATATTTTAATTTATTCACGATAAAAATATAATAATGTAATTCAATCAACCAATTAACAAAAAATGTTTAGTTAATTGCAATGTGATAAAAATGATTGCTATAAATAATCCAAGGAGAATTTTTATTATACATTCGAATGTACTTTCGCTTCAAAATTAAATACTATTGTACATTTTTAAATATATGACGATACAAACGACAAACGAAAAATAATCGATTAATATTAATTACAAATGCACACTGGTGTGAACATATAGATATGTACTAAATTAAACAATAACACCTACTAATTGATAATAAATTTGATGTTATGTGCGTAAAAGGTGCGGCTAAAATTTAAGATATACATATAATGCACCTTTTTGATATTTTAAGACACGATTATCAACTTTATCGTCCTTGGTACATCTACGAATATAATGAATCTACACAGGTTTGAAAGTAACAAAAGGTATCTTTGGGGTATGCCTATTAGGTCCGGTCATTTTAAATTAAATTGCATTGTCCGCAATGAGCTCGCGATACTCTATTGAGAACTCAAGTAAAAATTTACATAACTTACTTAAGCATATTGAAAACGTTACAGTATTCAATTTGCTTAAGTTTTCCAAAATAAAATTCCAAAGTATGTTACTTCGTTCTAATGGTAACAGCCTTAGAGACTGAAAAGACTGTCTTGTCAAAAATGTACATCAGCGTCTTTGAAAGCAAATCGAATAGTCAGGATGCAAGCCTTTTCAGCGGTACAGCGCTTCGCTAACTTCGTTCGTGCAAACACTCCGCTCGACAAGTTTCGCCCACTTGCCTTCATTTCTACTTGGTGTGCACATCCTAAGATCCTGATAATAACAATTCCGCTGAGATTCCAGGCGGCCAAGTTTAATTATCATCTGTGCAAGATCCGTTAATAGTTTGTACGAAATAATCTTGGATGTAAAAGTCTAAATCGATTTCGAGATTTTATCGTGGCAAGTACTCTTATTATTAACTCGTATGTGTGAATGAAATTATCTAGCATATATTTATTTGCATTCCCATGACAAATTCGAATATCTTTTATAGTATTTAGTTTGGTTTTAAACTATCTTTAAATACATGACCGGATGAAGTATGCCAACATTTTAGTTTATACCATATATACATTAATGCCATCACAAGACTAGTAATCTGTAGTGATATAGTAATGATAACGAGGTTTTCTATTTCGTCGGAAATAATGTGATATTTGTTGCAATTAAATGACAGTAATTTCAGATCCAATTTTACTTGCATTTTAATAATTTGTACTACTGCTGTTTTTATTGCAAATACACAGTTATATATGTTTTGTAATTAAATTCTATTTGTTTCGTATATTAAATTAATGTAACACAGGTAGGCGTAATACCTCTATGTACTAAAGTACTAGTAAATATGTAGTTCAGGAAATGATTTGACACTCAAAACCTTAAACTAACGGTTAATAGTTCGTCACTTTTTATTATGATTGTCATCTTTAAAATCAAATATACTCTTGCTAGTTTCTCTTATTTATTCTTGTCTCAAACCTTGATTGCAATGCAAACGTTTTTAAGTACAAAAACCTATATTAAATAAGGAAGGAAAACCTTTATGTTTCTACGTTGGTATCAAGTTTTTGACCTAGAGCTGCATTGTTTAGTATTTGGCTAAGGTATTTTATGTGGCAACATATTGTTAATCTTTGGTTATCTAAATGTTCATAGGCCACGATGATGCGTTTTAAATAAATACCCCCGTAGAGGCCTCAGTATCTCATTTAGCTTATTATTATAGTTTAATTTGATTGGCAATAAATTTTGACCTCGTTAGTAACCCAAATGGTGATAGACGAGATTGACTGATTAAAATTTGTTGTTTTTATTATAGGTATAGAAGTAACATCGAGCATGTAGTGGACTACAAGTGGAAGCTGATAGTAGGTGGCTATTATCACCGATGCACATGTATTTAAAAAACCTTTGATAGGGTTAGAATGATCCTGAGATTGGCGACAGATCCAATAGATGCTATCCTATCCTTGACAAATAAGTTGGAACTCTTTGTATGTCTCCCTAACCATACCCTTTAAATTAGAATACAGAAGCATTTAACACTACACTTATTAGGCAGACATAGGTCATTGAGGATTCAATCATCTTTTATGTATTCGGCATAAATATATACAATTTGTGAAAAAAAATGGTAAATTTCGAGGGTATACACAGAGGTTCCACACGTTTCTCATCGACAGAGCGCATCTGTTTCCTCGTTCTTTTTATTACTGAACGATCCTTCGCTGAAGGTGGCAAGTGAATGGATTGCAATAAAACCTGTTTTATTGAGCGCCATTTTTCTTATCGTAAAAATTTAGATTATCTTGCGATATGACGGAGGGTGGGATAATGAAGGTTTTTATAGGACGGGCTTAAGTGGCTACCGCCAGCCAGTTGTATCCAAAAATTGTTAAGATATATAGGTACTTTCATGACATTTAATATTTTGATAGATACTTCAGTCTCGTCTTCAACCCATTATTGTCCCACTGCTGGGCACGGGTCTCCTCTCAGAGTGAGAGGGGTGTAGGCTATAGTCCAGCGCGCTGGCCAAGTGCGAATTGGTAGACTTCACACATCTTCAAGAACTTTTTTTAAAGAACTCTCAGGTGTGCAGGTTTCCTCACGAT
>DWNY01003110.1:0-10296 GCA_018250635.1 Telegonus apastus
CCTATGTCACTATGACAACTGAGACGATTCTAACGACACCTCATATGTTAAAATCCGTCAAGCCGTTAGGGCTGTGGCGCGTGCCAACGAAATGGACATACTCGTACATACGCTGCAAAAACATTACCCTCCTTCTGACTTAGTCGGATAAAAAGCTATACATTAAGCAGAAGTCACTGCCAACCTCGGTCATTTCAGTATTTCAATACGCAGCCATATTTCATTTCTGTTTCAAAGCATCAACATGGCTATTTATAGTTCACGCTTCTCAGTTTAATTTTTATTTGCGCAATGATAGAAAACAAGATTTATTTTTAACTGTGAGTATATTCTACGTAACGTGAATGTTGAAGATGACGAAGGAAGGAAATAGACTCCAAATGAAATAAGTCACGTGAAAAAAAAAATACTAAATAAAAAAAAAATTGAGACGAGCTCTTTAGAAAATGTCATTTAGATTTTTCGCCTTCTTCTTGAAACTCCTTTCATTTGATATCATAGCGTTACATAATGATAAAATTGGTAGCTAATTTAGAGCGCCCGCCATATTGGATTAGACTTGTCGTATTGGAAAATTAAAAAAAAAACGTACCTATAGTCAAAAATTTGGAATATATTAATATTTTAATTTCTTTAAAGGGCGCCATCCCACTTTGCAACCTAGGACAGCTCACTTACAATACCCGCTTTCCTTGGAACTACTGTCACCTAAAATCAACCCTTAGCAAAACACTGCGAATCAGTTCGCAGTACGGTACTCAATATTCGGAATACCAAAGCCATTATTCGTCACTCTTTGAACGAACCCGTTATCCCTTATTATGATAATGTTCGCCAAACATTGATTCTATTTCCATCCTATTTTCTTTGGCGGTATCCGAATATTATACCTTTTTACTGTTATTAGGTGTTAGAAGTAAACCTTATAAATAGGAACTCGTGAGATTTTGTTAGTATTTCACGGACTTTGCCAAGATTATTATCTGGATGTAAACATACGGTGAATGAAGTACGTAATTTATTATAGATAGTCAGTTTAGCGCGAATTGTTTGTGGGTTCTTGGCAAATACTGCCCTATATTATAGGTTACGATCATGGTTAGCAAGCGTAATCTATTAGTTTTAATCGAGAATCGTATTCGTGCTAAGTAGGTAAGAATATAATGTACAAAGTAATGAATAACTTGTTTCCTTTGGAAAGTTGAAGTTCCTATGGAAAAAACCGATAGTTTTTTTATTATATGGAAGTAGCAAACGTGCATACTGTCCCCCTGATTGTAAATGGCCACTGGGGCCCATCGACATATAATCAATACCACACCAAAGACCCAAGACCAGTCCTAGCCAAATTTAGCCACAAATGCGTTGCTACCCCTGAAGGACCAAGTTTTAACGCCTCGGATAGATATATCTTTACCACACCCTAGAAACCAGAACACAGCAGCGCTTAACACTGCTGTTTACATCAATTATAAAACTATATTTGTATGATAAAGCTTACTATAATATAAATGACTATTTGAATTAAAAATATGCGTCGTGTGACGTAACTCCAGCTCCAAAATAAATAAATTGAATTAAGTACCTGCCAATTGTAACATAACATTGTTGTACATTTTTTTTTAAAGATGCAATTATGCACACGTATGGAGTTTCTTTCGCCACTTCTTCTCCATAACGAATAAACCTTCAAAAGCGATGGTAGATTTAGACATTCAAAAAGAGTTCTATATGAATCAACTTTGAACAAATGAGATTTGAATTTGAATTTGAAAGAAGTTATAAGGCAGAAATAGCAGTGGTGCCGCCGGAGTCAAACCGCAAAGGATTAGACTACCTTCAAAATATACAGCAGATGCAGGATAAGTGTAGACATTCAGTAGTTCTGAACTAATAGAGTAATAATCATCCTCCCATCCTCACCAACATTGTCCTTTATAATATTAGTAACATACAAATAAATAAATCTAGGAATAAGTACGCAGATAATTTTATCTACCTATTTCTACGTTTCTATATTTAGCCATGCTTTGATGAATGGATACATCTCGTCTACAATCTCATTACTGCATCCAGCTCAAGTAAATGTCATAAAACATACTCGTTAGAGTTCCCGTTTTATAACTTGAGATGTACGTCTGAATCTTAGATTGGGTCATGTACGGACTAATCTCAAGCCGTGTGGGATCGACAAATGTATTTTGTAGCGTCTGCAAAAAAATCTAAAAAAAATTTTATTTTTATTTTAATCCAAAGATTTTTTTCAAAAAAGGTGCCAGATTATAAACGGATGTGGTATACAAAGCAACACCGCCTCAGCTATTTTTAGCGTTAACACATACGAGGTGATCATCTCAATCTTTAGTAGCAGTGGTCAATCTCTATCTGTGGTTAATCTCAATCTGCGATCAATCTCAATCTATGGCCAATCTCAATCTGTGGGCAATCTCAATCTGTGATAACTCTTAATCTGTGATCAATCTTAATCTGAGGTCAATTTCAATCTGTGGTCAATCTCACTCTGTGGTCAATCTCAATGTGTGGTCAATCTCAATCTCAAGTAAGATAGCCATGAGCGATAGTTACCGGTTCCTATCGCGTCGACTACGAGTTCATTTGTTACCTATATAGTAGTTACTAGCTGTGTCCCGCGATTTCACTCACTTTAAAAACTGTAACGTGACATACATGAATGTAAATTATAGCAGGCTTTAATGTAAATAATAAATAAACCTTTTCTACATACAAAGCCCTACGGTAGGATTTTCTCCTCTGTCGTGGGTGCCATGGAAACACATCAACATGAATAAACAAACTCCGGTCGAATTACCTGCTTACTACGTACTTGCGTAGGTAATTCGACGTAAGAAAAGTTACATCTGATTTTAAATTTTAATAACTTTTGATAAACTGGATCAATTTTATTAAAATTAAGCTTAAATGTTAAGATACGTATTTAACATTTAGGCATCTTATAGGCTATTATAGTACTACAATAAATATATCTGTATTCTGTTGAATTTCATTCAACTAACACACACTGCTGCTAACACACAGACAGCGAGCGCGAGTTGCATTCTTATTATAGAGACTAGATGATTTAACCCCGCGGTTTCAACCGCGTTTAAGAAGTAATAAATATATTTAAACATAAGTAATACACGGGTCTAATATGATAGCTGACTCTAATGTACCTAATACCGACATTGAAGCTCGCAGCGCCGGCCGCTTTAGCGTGGACTGCTTGCTAGTACTTTTTTCAAAAGTTAAAGTAGGTAAGATCTTTCAGTGAAAGTTTCGTCAAAATCGGTCCAGGCGTTTAGAAGATTACCACAGCCAAACAGACAGACAGACAAGAACAATTATAATGGTTTTTTTATTATTGGTAACGTCTATACTTTCATATGCATTAAGTTAACTGACAATAGCGCCCACGATGGCGGCTGAATACGCGTAGATCGTACGCTAATGCGTTTTTTATTAATAAAAGTAGCCTAAGTTACGCCTTAAACTTTCAGCTCTCTTTCAGTGAAAGTCCCATAAAAATCGGTCTAGCCGTTTAGAATACCTCAGCTAAACAGACAGATAGATAGACAAAAAAATATAATTGTATTTTTGTTACAGGTACCGCGTATACTTTAATATGCATGTAGTAAAAAGTGACACTTTGACATTACAAACAGACACTTCAATTTTATTATTTGTATAACGAAAAAAAAAAAATACACGCATAACTATGTACGTGGGTGGCGCCGCTCATTGAAGGTCGTATCGTTCTGCCTTTCACCGATATTTTTAGGTGACAATATTGACAAAGTTTTCAAATAAAAGGCTATTAAGCTACGATGTGTTGTTAGAAAACTTTTATAAGTTCTACGAGTAGAAGCTTTGAAATATGAGTGAAAATCACTCTTTGAAAAGTTAATAAAAAAGTAACAAAGTTTAATAACAAGGAATCAAACAGGCATGCAATCTACTTGATGATAAGTGGCCCTCTTGAGGTCCTAACTGATGCGTTGCTACCCCTGAGGACTAAGTTGGGACGCTAATCTCACTCACACTCTTTAAAGCAGAACACAGCAGAGCTAAACACTGCTGTTATTAGGCGAAATAGGTGTGGCGGTGGTGTCACTGAAGTTGAATCACAAAGGAACCCTAAAAAGTAGGGACTAGAAAATTCTGAACAATGTTCCATCAAAGTGTCTTATTCTAGTCTCAATAATTTTTGATTTCACATCGGAACCTAATAGTTTCCGTTCTCCTGTCTTCACATCTGCATTAACTTAAACGTAAGTAGACAAGATGGGAAGTAAACCAATTTTCTGCTCCTTCACTCACCTGAGGTTCAAGAACCGGAGTTAGAGCGGTAATTAGCGCAGTTTGCGAGGGCTGTTAAGTTTTTAAAGTAGAAATCTTACGTTTAAATTTTTGAGCTCTGACAACTTTCGCTATTACGTTTTCGTAATTGCTTCCTGGAATATTTTTTTATGTTATGGAAGTAACAAACGAGCATGCAGCCCAACTGATGGTAAGTGGCCCCTGCGGTCCATGCACATATGTAATTAACCCGAGATAAGATCTAAATCCCACCTGAGGTCACACAGATGCATTGCTACCCCTAAGGACTAAGTGTGAACATCTCCAATAAGTCTCCCTTAGCACACCCTTTAAACCTGACCACAACAGCGCTTAACGCTGGTAGTATAAGGCAGAAATAGGTGTGGCGGTGATGCCGCCGGAGTCGAACTAAAAGGGTTCTACCATCTCAAGTATGTTCACTATGATTTTTATGGCAAAAGTAGCAAATGTGCATGCAGTCCAGCTGATAGGAGTGGTCACTATCAGTGTGACATAAATGGGCTGTAATGTCTTCAGAACAGTGCACATGTAAATAGCTGTAAGATTTTTATTCCCTGATTTTGGAGGCTCATATAATTTTGTTTATAACTAGCTGATATGGCCAATGTTCTGCGAATTGGTATTACAAGCTTGCCAGTGAGTTAGTGATATTTTCACAATAACAATCTAATCCACTTCTGATTTTAAATTGTAATAACTTTTTAGAAAGTGGATCGATTTTGATGAAATGAAATTAAGATTCGTACTATGAACTGTTTTGGCGGTAAGTAATTTTAAACACACAGACAGCGAGCGCGAGGTTCATTCTTATTATATATGCAGATTCTATATGATTACACTTTTGCAATTAAAAAGCGAAATTGAGCTTTCATAATATGTTTTAAAAAAAAATCTTTAAGACAAAATTCCCATAATATTTTAAGGTTTGTAGCTCGTAATTTATAAAACTGAAATGCTTATTACATAGGCAATTATAAGTGATCCACTCAGAATATTTACTTATTTGATTTAAATCGTAAGTAATCCAAAATGACAAATGAGTTTGAGCCGAAGATAATTTATTATAACTTTCTTTGATTAAATCTTTGCGCATCTGTTGCCGAATTTACAGAGGGTTTCAATTCGATTTATCAATATCTGTATATATAATAATAATGTAAACGCGCTCGCTGTCTGTATGTTTAAAATTACTTGCCACCAAACCAATGTAATTAAATTCATGAAAACGCATATATTCGATATATTCATAGTACGAATCTTAACTTAACATATAGGCTTTATTTCATCAAAATCGATCTATTCTATCAAAAGTTACAACAATTTAAAATCAGAAGTAACTTTTCTTACGTCGAATGCTCTATACAAATGGTACATCGGCGTCTTTTAAATACAAATGACAGAACAACGTTCGCCTGGATGGCTAGAGATAAATAAGATGTTGATAAGCGTCAATGTCTTAGCATACAGTGTACTGCGTACTAGTTTTAATACCTCAATTACCAAAAAAACCTAAAAACGGCATAATTGTACAACATTTTTTTGCTGATGGTACATTTGCAGCTGATTTACCGTACCGCATCGCGTAACGGTCGATGCGGGCCGGTGCAGTCGGGTTAAACGCTCTCTACCGTACTTTATACACATAGTTCACCCAAACTACGCTTTGTCTGAGCCAGAACTCACCTGCAGAAAATTTTCCAAGTATATGAGTGCTCGGAAAAACAAAATAATTGTTGTGAAATTTCGATTTTTAAAATTTGTAATAGTAGAAAGGTTGGCTGAGAGGCGAATAATAAACGTGGAGACTCTACCATGTGAAAAAAGTAAAAAAAAAAATCTAATATTTGGATTTGTAACACAACTGGGAAAATACTCGTAACAGAGAGAATTGGTAGTTTTATTAACAATGTTGCCTGAAAATTGTGTTACGAATAATATGTGAAAATATGTGAAATATTATTTAACTTGGAAGCGGGCTCTGTCGCAACATTAGCTTTTTAATTATTATCTACTACATTTGTCTCGCGGCTTCGCGCTAATGCACATTCTCAGTTAAGATATATCATATCAAGAGGCCGTACGTATAAAAGTAGGTACCTTGCAGGAATAAAAGTTATTTTTCAATCCTTTGGGAGTAGTATATTAATCTTTTCTGGACCCCTGGTAATGTGTGCAAAATTTCAAAATGGTCGGTCGAGTAATGAAGGCATTACAAACAAAAAAATACTTAAAATCTCGTATTTGCATTTATAATAATTAGGATATAATTTTTCCGAAATACATGTAAAGGAAATTCAACAACATCGAATAATAAGCCAACACACCGTTTCCAAACTTCTCAAAAACAATGGTTATATGAAACGGGATTGGTTGACATGATGACAAACATTTGCAGGAATATTTGTCCAATACGACAAAACATATCCAATCGGAGCAAACACGTAGGTTCTATGTCTTATCGTGAATTGAGTAATTTTTTATTTATAAATTATATTACAATTTTAAAACTTTATTAAAATTTCAACTAAGTACATAACTAACGATTAAATTTAAACTATAAATAAAATAAATGAGCCAAATCGCTGCAATTGAATTAAAATAAAAACTGATTATAACCGTCATGAAAACCGCATCCCTAGCTAATCATGTTTTCACGAAATTTTAGAGCTAACGTATACAGTCAGCCAAAGTTTATTAAAAAGGTGCATCCAGTGAATATTTATTTTGTAGATCGGCCGGATATAGCGCCCCGGCCTTGTACTTGCTTTTTATTTCATACGGGAGTTTAAGACGGCCCAAGTTATAAGCTTACATCGTCATCGTTAACCCAACATGTCCCACGAATGGGCATTCAGAGAGATTCATCACGCTGACCAAGTACATATTGGTAAGCTTCACACAGAACCAAGCAAGTGATCATTAAATTTTCATATCAAGTCCACATATGATTACAGATCCACATAGGATTTGTAAAAGTCAGAGGAATTAAAATATTAGTAAACAATTATATAAACAAAAAACCCGATAGAAAAACGATAACCTGAAAAGTGAATAACAAGTAGGTATATGCGGTAGGCGGTGACAAAGTTAATTATGGCAGCTTTTCAGATTTTTGGTTTCATAAAAAACATATATATAGCTTATATCTCTATGACAAATAAGACGATTCCGTGATTCCACGTCCCATACGTCTAAATCCATACGTACCTACCCTCGAAATACATATATTACCCTCCTTCTGACGCAATTGTTTTGCACGCTTATCTCCGAAACTTTGAAGAGGCCAGAGGGTATGTAAGCAAGAATTTCAAAACGGAATAAGTAAATATATAAAAACGTATATAACCTTGAACTATATACACAATTCTTTACATCTTCCATTAAATAGTTTACTGTGCCAATAATAAATAACGCAATATCCTGTCCATTGCGCCACCGCGTAAACTAGAACTTTGCCCTTAAATAAATTTTATGGCAACACAGGCGCCGGCTGAATAAACCAGATGTGTAAAGGTAGCCACGTATAAAAATCCCATTGAACGCTTGTCGGAGTATTCGTTGCCCTACTTAACTAGTTCAAGGGCAGCGTAAAATATTTGGGTTTATAGCTACGATATGTAATGTAAATGAAACGAAATGTAATGTAAAGTGATAGAATCCTTTGTGGTTCGACTCCGGCGGCACCACCGTCACACCTATTTCTGCCTTATAACAGCAGTGTTAAGCGCTGCTTTGTTCTGGTCTTTAGGGTGCGGTAATTGTGGTGCTGAGACATAGTTGTTTGTGGCGTTCCAGCTTAGTCCTCGGGGGTAGCAACGCATCTGTGGCTGACCTCAGGTAGGATTGTGATCTTATCTGGGCTTGATTACAGATGTCCATGGACAGCAGTGGCCACTATAACTTCCATAACATAAAAAAAATAATGTATAATATATGGAATGTATAGGAATTGCTTGCCAGGTAGAACGAGTATGGTACCAGGGAGGTTCCAATTTGTTGCGCGAAGTACTGGTTCGACTTCGGCATAACGACCGCCATACCTGCACTGCGTTTCGTGAGTAACGAAACCAATTCCCACCGATCGGAATTGGAATTGGATCGACACCATCCAATCTGTCAAATGTGACGTAATTTCCTACTTTTGAAATAAAATTTAAATTACTTTGGTTTGGTCATTAACGGCGTCGTTACATTCCATTATAGTGACCGGTATGATCAAAAGTCATATTAAAGGGTTGAATAACAATTTATGTGACTTCGTTTAATAAATTTCTTTTAGTTCACCCAATATTAAATTCAATCGGCGATAGTGTCGATAGGGTTTCGTAAGTAGCACTGCTGTTTGTGCCGTTAAATTTTCTAAATCACGTCCCTATTACTATGGACAGGATTTAGAAATTTAAACCACTCAGAGGCTAAATAAGATTGTAACTTGTATTTATTAATGCGCGAATATGTAGCAATCTTTGTTTTAATTTAATTACCATTTATTTAAATTAAGGTAAATTCCGTTCTCTAAACAAAATATGGAAATGGCAGGCGAATGTTTATCCAATTCCGCACAACTCTGAAATTTAGTTTCGGTCCCTAAATTTAAATCCGTCATACCCGCCGTCCATTCAAAACAATGTACAGTTTCAAAACTCAACATTTTGTTCACTACATAAATAACAATGTGTGTTTGAACTACTCGCGAGAGATTTGTTTTAATAGTTTCGTTAATTTTTCCCTTTTTAATAAACACGCATACACACGCGCTCAAAGACACGAAACAAATCTAAATTCATAATTTCGTTTTATTTGAATGGTGTGATTTCATGAATTACCTTGCTATGTTGTACACGGATATATTATAACAGAAATTTTATTGACACAGAAATCTACTAAAATGGTGTATTTTGCTATCTTAAATAACAGATTCAGTTATTTTTTTAATATGGAAGGAGCATACGTTCTTGCAGTTCACCTGATGGTAAGCGGCCACTGCCGTATGTATCAACCCCAGACTTTTCTGGGGCCTTAACTAGTTCTACCTAGTTGGCCACAAATGCGTTGCTACCCCTGAAGACTAAGTTGGCACGCCTCGGATTGGTATGACACCCTCAACATACTTCAAACCAGAACACAGTGTAACTTATCTTATAAGTCAGAAATAGGTGTGGCGGTATCCTTTCAGTGTCGAACCAAAATAGGTTCAAGTATCTTAAATATATAAGTAGAAATATATAAGTATCTTAAATATATAGTAGACAATTTACTTTTACAAGACTGACACTTACTCGACCATGACTCCATGACACCTTTGGTTCATTGATAAGACATAAATCATACAAGTTCAACCAAACTGAACCTTATTACAAATACTTAAGGCATTTATTATAATAGCATCACAAGAGTCATAGGTAAATTCAGAAGATACGTGTCTTAAAGAATGTAATTTAAATACAGCTTTAACATTTGGACTTAAGGTGCAAATTTGAGTAACAGTAACATCGGCGGCGCTTCTGGAAAATTTTACACGATCAATTTAACTGAAATCGTAAAGCGGTAATAAAACCAGCGGTTAAACCAACTCTTTCAAGGCTATTAATAAAATGTGTTTGGATCCTATAGGTTTTTGATAAGACGATGTATTTTTATACAGAAGTGCCAAGTATGCTGTTCAGCTGATGGTACTTAAGTGGTGATCACATAGATGGAATTACTGTGATAGATAGACGGACGGACAGCGGAGACTTAGTAAAAGTGTCCCGTTTTTACCTTTTGCCTACAGAACCCAAAAATATCGGTCTCTTGTTTCAGGAGCCCCTATTATTTTCAAATAATTTTTAATTTTGATCTTGGTTGTCATAACGGTAATAGCAATACATATTTAGTAAAAAAATTGTGTCTTATAGACATATATTCATTAAATTTTAATTAGTGTAGTTGGTTGGT
>DWNY01003111.1:0-10295 GCA_018250635.1 Telegonus apastus
CATAGCTATCATTTAAACATTTCAAATGTTCTTTAACAGATTTCTTTAATTTTATAATAAAAGTGCCAGTAGTTTTATTGTGACAAGATTTTTCTTATCTCAATATCCCATTATCTCAGTTATTAAAGCAGTGCTCTACAAAGAAAGTGTTTAATTTTGTCTGTTAAGATAGCGTCTGAGACACACTGGTGGTCACGAATAGCTACGTATATTTAATTAAGGGACAATTAAATACCAATCCCACAATCATGGTACTTAGTTTTAAAGTTTGGCGCCAACAAAGGGCAGCTATATTCCATATTCGACACCCTTAGAGCTGTCACGCATAAACGCCAAATTTAGCGGCGCCGTCCGCCGGAACGTTGAACCTTAAAATAATATATGTATACCTTTAAAGGTGATAGAGCTCTATGTGGTTTGACTCCGATGGCACAAAATCGCATCGTGCTAATCACCACGTACTCCGGCGTTTTGATTAGACACTTATGGAGAAAACTTTAGTGTGTCTGAGACGCTTTTCAGGAATGTTTATTCATAGAGGTGAATCAAATTGAAATTGGTTAGATTGGGATACGACGGGCACATCTATTTCTACTGCGAAGCAGTTCCTGTATTTAATTGAAAGGATGTGGTAGCCGGCTCAATTACAATGTAACAACTATCTTCGACTTATAACGTCACCTTATAACTGACTAAGGTGGTTTAAATGGATTAATGCCGGTGGATAGCCTTTAGAAAATGTATGTTTTTTAGCTTTTCATGTAGTGAAAAAACATGTAAGAACCCCAAGATTACATAAATAATCAATACACATTCGCACACTTAGCAAAAATGCAAAACAAAACAATTTTAACCAAAACACGTTTATACAATAAAAACAAACAACAGACAACAAAAACACGAAACGAAAATAAATATTTCCAGATATCGTTATTTTCCGCTCTATATACCCTGTCCCGGAGAGGAGACACGCTCGTCCGTCATGACTTCCGCGGACGACGGACGCCTATGATTTCTTATTTCGACAAGACGGATACATTCGGAACTGCAACTCCATCTAGCGTGAATGAGTGATAGCAGACTTTCCTGTCTTCTTTATGTCATGTAAGCAAACCGTGAAGCTGCGGCTTTTAAACATCTTAACTGATCTACGTCGCGACTAACGTCAATGTCGGGATTTGGATGGGTTACCGCTGGTGGCGAAATTTTATGCACGTTTCCATGCTTTTAAACACTACACTCTCAACCCCTTATTCACACGTTGGGCACTTGACTATACATAGGTACCCCAATCCATCGATTCACATTAGAATATCGTAGCTACGCTCTAGGGTCTAGCTTTTTCCCAGCCGTGATAAAGTACAAATAAATATAATAATATAACCACAAGATATTTTACCTTTCTAAAATGAACCTTCTCAAGTAAACAATCAATTGATGTAACATCAGTAGGGCAGGTTTTATTTCCCAGAAGAAATCAATCGAAGAGCAGAAACGCAGTCAACACTATTTTTATAGATAACTCTTGAGTGTTTGAGCTTCAATTTATCAGTCTGCAACGAAGCTCTTCATATTTTATTGCTTGGAACTTATTTCAAAAGCAATTGAAATTTTCAAAGACAAACAACTATCATAACATGTATTTTTATAAAGTTGCAAACGAGCATACAGTTCACTTGATGGTAACATGATCGCTCCCACTCATGGGCTTCAGTAAGGTTCTTTATGTAGAACAGAGGTTCTATCTGAAGTTGCAGGTACAACCCCTGTTGCTACTCCCGAAGTCTATGATGATTGCCTTGTATGAAAATAAACCGGCGATCAAACTTCCTTCGTTCTATTTTTCTCAAATAATCATTATATACATAAGTATGTATAGTAGCTGATCCCCGCGGTTTCACCTACGTTTAAGAAGTAAAAAAGCATACATTAATATGTGCCTAATAGAAACTGACATTAGCGTGGAGCGGACGATAATGCTTTTTTCAAAAATTACAGTAGCCTTAGTTACGTCTTAGACCTTTAGCTAGTCTTCCAATGAAAGTCCCGTCAAAATCGGTCCAGCCGTTTAGATGATTACCTCAGCCGAACAGGCTAAAAATTTTGTTATACCTAGGTACCGTGCATACTTTCATACGCATGTAGTAAAAATTGTTATTCTGACATTACAGCGGACACTTCAATTTTATTTATTTGTATGTGACAAACATGGTTTTGGTTTTAAATATTTTTTTATCCCTTTTCCCATACGAGATAAGCTTGTTCGATGTAGAGGAGATTTTAAGGGCAAAATAAGGAATATTTTATCAACATGTAATTACTTACTTTAATACAAGTATAGCTACTGTTTTTACATTACAATATTTAGTTTAAATAATTACTAAGCACACTTTTGTCACGTACTTACGTACTTGTCAAAACAAACCAGATGAGCTGAAACTTAATAGTAGCCACTGAACAGTTCAACCATCAATCCTCCTGGCTCTGTCGTCAGATCAGCTCCAAGATGCCTTATTATTGTATTGTCATTCAAACTACATTTAAGGCAAAGTCACATTTCAATACGACAATCAGAAGTAGGTCAAAATTGATTTCCAAGATTTTTATTACATAGTTCGTTATAGTTATAAGACTTACCTATAAGTTATGTTAAGCTAATATAAAGCGTGAATAATAAACTATTTCCTCTACGAAAAAGGCTCCCCAACTAACTTTTAGCTACCTTCATGCATGTTTTTATATACGAGTAGACCAGTCACAATGGTCTAGATTCGACCATAATTAAAGAAATACAAAAACTAAACTTGTGTATGTATTTTTAATCTATGCATAACAAAAACATTTATTATGAGGAAAATGAGGTTTACTTTGCTAAGCCGCATTTAAAAGCAATAACGCGTTTTTTGACATAGACATCTCACATAGTTGACGATATCTTTTAACATTGACAATTTATTGTTTTATTTTGTTCAATTTAATAACTATTTTGTAACTTAATTCTACATAAATATCATCCATTAAAAAGCTTCTCTGCATGATCTCTCACGTATGCCTAATACCATGCTCCTCTTTCCGCGCAATATTCAGAAAATAGTACCGCAAATTTTCGCTTCACGTGTTAATATATAGATTATGTTGGCGTTGCCGCAAGCGAAATTTCATAACATACATAGAAAATAAGGCGGTTTCCGCACATGTAATCCGGACTTTCTGTTATCTCTGCCATTATGCTATTTGACCACCGGAATGTTTTCTTTGATCGTCGATACGAGTATCTTTTGTACGAATAACCAGCTCCACTTGCCACGTTTGATACACAAATTTAGATTTTATTACTATCACTTTGGAGGTTTTAAACGGGTCTCAGTTAATTGGTTATTTTGTTGACAAGTAGTATACAATTTAGACAGGAAGGCGAACATTTGATCGTTCGAAAGATATGGAATAATTGTGGGAAGTGTTCGTAAGTAACTTTTGTTATTAACCAAAATGTTTGGAATATTTGAATATACTTTAATTTTAAAGGTGATGGAACTCTTTGTGGGTCAACTATGGGGACACCATCATCGGATAACTATGTAAAATATCATCATTTGAATAGCTTACATTGTAAACCAACATGTATTTTACCCGATTGCATCAGAAGGAGAGTAATGTTTTGGAATTGGGATTGTGTCGACCCTAGCGGCACTTGAGTCCAATATTGAGTGGTTATTTGTTGAACTAAAAGAAATTTACAAAAAAAGTCATGTTAACTATTTAAACGTTTAATATTACATTTGATCATACCAGTCGCTATAACTGAATGTAACGACACCGTTAATGGTCTATCCAAAGTAATTTAAAATTTATTTCAACAGTAGGAAATGACGTCACATTTGACAGAGTGTATAGTGTCGGCCCAATTCCGATAGGTCGGAATTGGTTACATGAATAGCATTGCTAGTTTAAAGGGCGTAGTAAGCGAGCCATATTTATCCGATCAGTAGTAATGCTAATATTTAGCGAAAAGCGAAGATTATTTAGTTAATAATCTTCGCTTTTTCACAGGTGCTCGTGGTTAAAAGGTTAAATGCCCTTTACCATTGAAATACCTAGCCGGGGTTCAGGGCCGGCCTTAACAATGTACGCGCCCCAGGCAAGTCACACGTTTAGCGCCTCAAGTGAGTCACACATTTGGCGATTTAGACATTTGGTACCCCTGGACCCCGACGCCCCGGGAGACCGCCCGGGAAGCCGCAGTCCAGATTTGCAATGAATGGGTTCAAACGAAACTTTTTTCATAGCATACCGGCATAGTTACAACTCGTCATTAACGTTTGCTAATGACGAGTTTGTTTAAATGCATTTGCTGTCTTTTATTCATCTCGCGTATATTACATGCGACTTTTACTTATGCATAAAAGGAAAAGCAGTAATAGCACAATACACTGTAGGCCATTAAAACGTGTTTATTCCACGATTAAGACGAAGAGACTTCCTATGCATTGCGTTCTCGCAATATCTTGTGAGTATCATCTGCACGGGTTCAACGACCCGATTCACTTGTACCAGTACGTACGTACTTGCTTAGATAAAAGTACTCATACTAAGTATTCTATTACTATTTAAGGGTAAGCGATTATCATTTTCTTACCGAAGGTCGATTTCTGGCCAAAATCACCACGTCTATACAAATATATAAAATTAAAGTGTCTGTTTGTAATATCAAAATAACAACTTTCTGCACGGCACCTACAACAAAACTACAATTAAAAATTTGTTTGTCTGTCTCTGTGTCTGTGTTTAGATAAAGTAATCTTCTGAACGGGTGGACCGATTTTGATGGGACTTCAACAAAAAGATAGCTGAAGGTCTAAGGCGTAACTTAGGCTACTTTAAAGTACTAGTTCGCGCTCCACGCGCATGCAGCCGCCGTCACGGGCATTAATGACAGTTGCTATTAGGCAGATATTAATGTAAGCCTTTTTGCTTCTTTAACGCGGGTGAAACCGCGGGGATCAGCTAGTTTTTAAAATAAAGTAAGTATGTGACAAATAAATGGGCTGACTATGACTTAGGCCGACTAATTGACTGGCCGACTAGCTGATATCGATATCGCCGCAGATATTGGTGAAATGTGTCATTTCTTTATTTTTTGTTTATTTTAGTCGTTGTTAATCCTCTAAGTTCAATCATAAAGTATATAATTAACATTATTGGCTTAAATAAAGTTTCAATCTATCTAGAAACCTGACTAGTGAGCTCATCTCTACATGCTACAGTGACAGTTATAGTAATAGGATGTTTTGTTCTTTTTACTGATAAGCTCCTTTCATTTATTTTTGCCTTATAATAACAGTATAAGCGCTGCTGTGTTTTGGTCTGAAGGGTGTGGTAAGGGAGATATACTTATGCAAGGCGTTCCCACTCAATCCTCAGAGGTAGCAATGCATTTGTGGCCGACCTCAGGTAGTACTTGTTTGTACTTGCGGTTTTATCTGGGGTTGATAACAGATGTCCATGTGCGGCAGTGGCCACTTACCATCAGGTGGGCTGCATGCTCGTTTGCTACTTTCATACCATAAATAAAAAAAATACATTTTAATAAATTTGCTTTTGCATTGCATAGTTTACTTTTTACATTTATTATTTAAAAGTTATGCCAACATTGAAAAAAAGACAGTAAAAACTGTGCCTAATACTCGTGCATTGCGCCATCGAGTAACGTAATCGTCTGATCTTTGCTACCGGCCACTGACCCAATTACTTGTCTACTACTACAAGATACAGGAAGCGGTTTCTCAAGAGTTAATACTGCAGAGTACTTGGGGACTTGAAGTAAATCAGGGCAAAGTTGGTCGTTGAGAATTCATGGAAGTTGGTTAGTCTAATGAAATATACATGCATGGGAAGGTAACTCCGTGCGAATATAGGAAAATTATTATAAACTAATTTATAATGGTGTATTTACTAGCTTTCATTTGATATCCCATTTTGCTGTGATTAAAATAAAACTCGTTTCTTCTGCCCCTATTTTATAGTTTTCATGTGTCATATTTAGGAATTAGATAGCCTATCGATTCCAACGACACCATATACGTCAAGAAAACAATACATGAGTTCTTTCAAGTTGCACACTGAAGAAAAACTATGATAACAAAAATGACCTACAATGAAAAGTACAACGGGTTGGGTATGAGAGAGAATTTTAAATTATACTTTGGACGAGTGTGAACTGTACCTTATGGTAAGTGGCAACTGCCGCCTATGGACGTTTATAAAATTAAAGCCTGTGTCGGTCACACCAGTTCCAGGTAGAATTAGATTACTACCTAAGGTCATCCACAGATGCGTTGCTACCCTTGAGTATTTAAACTGCCTCTCATTCACGAAAATCAACCCTATTTTGAAACTAGCTGACCAGGCGAACGCTGTTCTATCATTTGTATTCAGAAGTTTGTCCGTGAGTCAATTATGTTTTTTTCAATAACGCCACCTAGTCCATTGAGGTGGAACTATTCACGTATGTTTGAATTCGACGTAAGAAAAGTTAATTCGGATTTTAAATGGCAATAACTTTTGATAGAGTACATTGATTTTGATCAAATAAAACCTAAATATTGAATTAAGATTCGTACTACGAATATATTTGCATTTACATAAATTCAATCCCGTTGTTTTGTCGGCAAGTAATTTTAAGCACGCAGACAGCAAGCGCGAGTTACATTCTTATTATATATACAGATAAGACACTTTAGTTTTTATAATTTTGTAAATTAATAAAATATCTCACATATCGCTCTATTCAGGGATTCGATACTTAAAAACTTTATGATATTTGTAGATTAACAAAAAATTAAGTATATCGTACATGCATATCGGATATGCAACCAATGCCAACCCACAATCATCTCTGACAAGGAAAGCCAGTCGTTAATAGGCATTTTTGTTTATTTTTTGCCCACTTAGCGGCGGCATTGTGTCTGCGACGTCTGAATGGCGGCCGGCCGCTGGCGGGAAGGCGGAATGGCGAACAGGTGAAAGTGCTATCAGGTGCTCGGATGATTAGGGTTGTCACACACGAAAATATTGTTCTTTTTTATGAGAGAGACTTAATTATCCGGAATTTCCAAGTAAGTTCTCAGAAGTAACAACGATTGGATATTTAGGGTTGTTACACACGAAAACGTTATCTTTTTTATTAAGGGAGCCAAACTCGTACTTTCAGGACGTCCCAACTAAGTCGTCAGAGGAAACAACGCATCTGTCGCTGACCGCAGATAGGACTTCAAACTTCAATCTGGGATTAATCACAGATATCCATGAGTGGCAGAGGCCATTTACCATCAGGTGGATTGCACGCTCGTTTACAACTTCATTGTTCAAAGAAATCTCATAGGCAATTTATAACTATATAAAGTACTTAGGGTGCTGTTTGATGAATTGATCGGTAAAATCACTTTTTTAAAGGTAGAAAGGTGTGGAAAATTAAAGACGCCCTACAATTCTTACTACACCATACCAATCTACTCATAGCAATTCAATTACCTCAGTTTTATCGATCCTAATACAAGACATTTTGTGCAAATCTCATCGGTGACAACCCTAAGCATGATGCGAGCTCGCATTCAACGATCACAATACGTAATCTTACAAAACGCACAGCTGTGTTTCCTGCCGTTTCTGATTGCGATTTGCGAATCATCGTACGATTATGATTATTAATAGCAGCAGTCCACCTGATAGCAAGTGGTCACTGCTACCCATGGGCATCCCTAATCAAGGTTTTTATATAACCGTTGTTCTATCTGAAGTCAAGCACAGATGCGTTGCTGTGAATATGTGTCTACATATCCAGTAACCATATCCATAAGAATATAGGAGCATAAGCTGAAACGTGAGAAATTCCACCCGTTACAAATAAGCAAGGCGCTAACATGGACTTATATATTATACTAGCTGACCAGGCGAACGTTGTTCTGCCATTTGTATTTAGGAGATTTCCCGTGAGTCAATGATTTTACAATAACGCCATCTAGTCCACTAAAGTAGAATTATTCGCGTACGTACATAATTCGACGTTAGAAAAGTTACTTCTGGATTTTAATTGTGGTTCGATTTTTATGAAACAAAGCTTATATGTTAAATTAAGATTCGTTCTATACATATATATGCATTTTCATTAATACAATCCTATTCAATTCCACAGAGACAGCGAGTGCGAGTTACATTCTTATTATATATACAGATTAATATTTTTCGAACCTACCGACATACCCATTCGCTACATGATATGATTATCATCATCATCAGACATCCTCTAATGTCCGCAGATCCGTTCTCCTCTAGAGAATTATTCAAAAAAATAAATCGTTCCTTGAAATAAAACGTTCGTCATTATTAAAGCGAAACAAATTGCATTCGAGGGCGATAATTATATGCCTTTTTGTTGATCGCTTCGCTTCGTCGCGCTTTCGAGATGAGTTCGAGACGAATCGGGGTGCTCTCCCACACTTGATAACCCTGTTTTGATATAGGGCGTTATGTTATCTACACAGCGAGAGTAATGTAGTACAGAGAGAGTAATTTATAATCGAATTTGACCTATTTTGATGTTATCTTTAAATCTTATTTTGCGTAATTTACACCATCTTTCTTTAAGTCTATGTGTGTTTCGGGGCGCACGTTTTTCGTTCATTTGGTTTTATATTTACTGTATATCTTGTTAAAAATAGCAATTTATGAGCGTATTAAATCAATAGCTACGATAATTTATAATATAACTGATACATATAATAAATGGCTTCGCTGCAGTTTCGAAAGCATATTCGTGAGGAATCTTCGTGCTCTACCAATTTTGATAATCCTATTTTAAAAAAGGGTTTTTGTTTTCACTACAGAGTGTATCTAGTGATTTCTGACCTATTTTAAGCACATTATACAATACTTCTAGGTATGCATAAAATGTTAAAAGCGTTTTTCTACTCCGTAAAATTAAAATGATGAGTACATTTCTTCAAGCACTGTTTTTTATGTATCGCTTCGCATCGCCGAGCGTTCGTAATGCATTCGAGACGAATCGAAATCGGAAATCGGGTGCTCTCTCACAGATAATTAAGAGCTTACTTCAAAAACAGATAGAGCCCAAAACAGCATAAGTATAGGTACAAACAAATTGTTTCGTATTGTATATAGCTTTAATAATTTGATTTTTTAAAACACAAATTAAGACACGCCTACATATTTTTTTATCGCTTCCCATCACTAAGTTTTCGAAAAGCGTCCGAGACGAATCGAAATCGGGTACTCGCACAGAGATAATGATGACCCTATTCGAAACAGTGAGTTTTTATCATTAAACGGCCCGATTACATCACTGACACACTGACTTTTTGTACATGAGTTGGAAGATAAAGATTGGAATGTTTTTAAGAGATTGTGTTTTAAATAACCCATTTGTAACACAAAATAAGTTTTTTATTTCGCCTTGAATTTTTCAAGATGGGAATCGGTAGTAGATATTCGGCAATTAATTAAAAAAACCTTGATCTTCTTGATATGACCTTTAAATAAATTAAGCAAATTATCTTTTCTAAAATGAACGACCATTTAAATGGAATAATCGGACGAGTCGGAAACAAACCGCACCTAAAAGCGTTTGCCATTAAATAATATTCGGAGCTTTGCAACGGATATTCGCATGAGCTTGCTTGAGTCGGTGTTGACTTCATTGTTAGCGTACATTCATACCGTATTAGTGTAATAAACCATTAATATATTTTTTTGTACAGTTTTTTGACAAGCACGGTCCGTATCTGCGCGGTTGTGTTATAATCAAATAGGTATCTTTTACTCAAAGTTGATCTTTAAACTTAAACTTTAAAGGATTTGTATTTTTGAACATCAGTAATATTAAATCAATCACCACTTGGCAAGGTGTATCGGAAAATACATATATTTTGTGACAGCACGTGTCTGACCCGCTCCATATCCATTTCAGATGTAGACGAACGTTACCTAACCTGACTTAGCCTTACTGGGAGACGAGCCACCTGTTCAGGACGGGATACCAGACCAAAGTAGTCACCATCGCCGAAGATAATTTGCAACAGCAGACGAGTCGAATACGTCGTCGGAAGGAGAGCTCTTTTTGCACCTTTTTTTGGGTATCCGCATGTCACTTATCTACGGTTTCAATTGAGGGTTCTCACCTGTGCCTGCTTGAGCCGGTGCTCGGTGCGGTGCACGGCGAGCAGCGGCGTGACGCGCACGAGAAGTCGCCACCACGGCCAATCGCGCACCGCGAGGAACGC
>DWNY01003112.1:0-10295 GCA_018250635.1 Telegonus apastus
AGTATAATATGAACCTACAAAATGTTATGTATACCTATATAAACCAACATAAACAAAACGTAATGTTTGTTGATTCAGAAGTGATACTTTGTATCTAAATCAGGCGGCAATAGAGTGATCGAATAAGTCATCAAGTAGTCGTTGTACGTAATTGTAAAGTTGTTATGTTAGGCATAGTTGTATGTAGGTAAATGCTATGTACTTAACGTGTAAATACACGAGCAGGTGCTTACGCGGTTAATAATTAACTAAATGACATTATGCGGGGATTTACTTCTTCTATTTTTTATGACCTTTTAAGTGTGTTTGTTATTGTAATTCGCAAAAACACATCCTCCATAGATAGGATCATAGGTACGTAGAAAAACACGGGTTTTTATATACTTTTTTGTGCTTGTAGAGACTCAATACCTACCTTTGTACCTACAGCACATGAGTACGTAATTCTGCCACTAATAAAGTGCTATGTTAACTGAAATAGTACACATTGTTTTTATTAAGTATGAAATGTTTATCTTACGTGGCGACTAATTGTCTTTAATAATAGTATTTAATTTATTGTAGCACAATAAATAAAATTTAATGATTTCTCATATTGATTTTATCTATCAATATGAGATATCAGGTACTTCCTATTCTACCTGTGTTCAAATCACATGTCTTACACACTACAAGTTTAGGTTAATCAACTATAGGATAAAAAGCAATAAGAATGAATTCGTAATTTTATTTATATTAGGTCAGCTTACGTAATATCTCTAGATTATAATACCTATCCAATTTCTATATATCGAACTTAAAATTAAATATACTTCTTCGTACAGGTAAAGCATTTGATGAGCTCTACGAAAGTTATGAAACTGGCTACAACCCTGACGTGGACCCTACCATCACTAATTCGTTCGCAACAGCCGCCTTCCACTTCGTCAACAGTCTCCTGGACCAAGACATCGAACTAGTGGACGAAAACAACAATGTGGCCTCATCTTACCGATTGATGCATAGCTACCTCAACCCTGAGATTCTGGCGAAGAAGAACGGTTTGGAGATGGTTCTAAGAGGAATGGTCAACCAGAAGAGTCAAGGCATCGACTTCAACTATGATGACGATGTAAGTTCCCTTTTATTTTGCATGGGTTTCAAATTGTATTTGATGACAATGACACATTTAGTCATTTTACGCGCGGTTAATATAATTTATTAAGCTTTTAACTTTTTTCTTTTATTTTGAAATGGCAGCAATACAGAAGATTGAAAAAGTTTTGAAAATATCCATTAGGGAAGTCACAAGCCGCATTATTAAACTTTCTTGCTTCAAAGATAGCGTATTTTTGTTAATTTCTCGCCATACAGAAAAACAGAGCCTTTACCTACATAAGACCTGTTTTTGAAGGTGTTTTCTTACTGTCACTACGCTGTGCTATAGTTATATATTTAGGGTACTTAAGTGTTCACATATCGACGTTTATTATGTCAGTAAACACGAGCACCTTAAGTTTACTTACAGTTTATGGACACATGAGACACGTGATTTTTAATGCAAAGGTGTTTTAGTATCAACTATATGTTATTCTAGCTCTATGCTAACTGATTAGTAAAACAATACAGGAAGTAAATATTATTATAGTCATTCTGAGAATTTAATCCCTTCATTGCTATTAGACAACTGAATGAATATGGAAATTCCAATCAAAATGTTTGTATATGGTTGAAGAACAGGTATTATTGTCGTAACACGAAAATTTATAATACCTACATATGTTTAATTGATAATTGTTATTAATGATTTTTATTATGTTATGAATTAAATATCACGTACTCTAAAAATATGCTAATTGCTCAGGAGCCGGCCTCAAATGTTATCATCAAACGAAATTAAAACTTGTTGAATAATTTCAGTTTCACTTCCGATATAATTAATCGTATCTCTATTCAACTACCAATTCTTATCGAATGCTTTATTACTTATTAGTAGTCGGCCTCAATTATTATCATTAAATACCTAACAATAAAACCTAGGCGACAAATTTTGGTTTTAATTCCCATAGACTTACTTGTATTGTCGTGTTTGTTGTAAAGTATACATTTTGTATATATTATGATTGCTTCTCATTCCAATATTGCATAATATGAAAGATCTTGAAGATTTTTGCATCAAATGGGACCTTGTGAATATTTAGAGTTATAGACACACATTTGTAATTGTCCTTTCCTGTAAAGTTGTTTTGTTCAAATAAATTTATCTCAAAAATACAAATTTTCTCAATTTAATTCAATCAAGATTCGTTTAAAGTTGGGATTTGTAACAAATTGTCAAATCTCTTTTCTTTATGATTCACAGTATCGTCACGTAGTTAACGCGATGTTTTAATTGTACGACATACGTAACATTACCACAGAGTCGCGTCGTGAAATTAGCTTGTTAAACAATGGTCTTTCAATATCGAATGAATCTTGTTGCTTTACCTATCAAAATATTATCAATTGTTTCTGGACTTTGAATTCGAAGTTAAGGTAGTTTATTTTATGAGACTCTTTTGTAATCTTAATTATTGTTGTCATTACCATTTAGTCATTAACACGCCTTAAATATAGATTTAATCTATTAGCACGTACATCTTCCTTTCTAAATTAGTCAGGTAGGTACTTAAATTAGTGACATGGACGAATATAACTAGAATATTTATATTCAATATGTCCACACTCATCTCACAAAAATATATGCTGGCTTGCCTGGAGTCCAGAATTCGATTATCAACCATTTACATACATAAATCATGAGTAACAGTGAATTTATTTTCATGCGACCATGTTTCGTCTTCTATTGTACTGTAGAAATATCAATAAGGAATTTCAATGTGATTCTATGATTTTGTAACTATATTCCTTTACACAAGAACTTGAACTGATGTTAAATGTTCGTGAGTAAGGTAAGCTTTATTTTTAGATGTGAGCATGAGTCCTCGACCTTGCTGTATTGTAATCAGTTCCGGCTAATATATCATTTGTTGATACAATTGATTGCTTTTCATAAACGTATCTGGATTTATGCCCGAATGTAGCCGCGCGACTTCTGTTGTGTGCATCTCTGGGAATAATCAGTTTATAATATTCTCTGTGTAGTCTTCTAACTTCTAAGAAGACATTCGTTTAAAATATTTCCGTTGTTTTCAGTACCAATATAAATAATAATTTGTTATGTTATAGTATTATGCAAATAAATAAACCTATGCTTAAGCCCAAAACTTAGAAATTACCTACTTGAAATAACAAATAAGTATACATTTATTTTAATTCATTTGTGTACACTGACATTAAGTATCTCTTTCAACCTATAAATCTCAAAAGTACAAAATCGATCTATTAAGAATTAACGGCTTTTCTTGAAGAGGGTAGAATTATTTGTGGTTACATTATGGGAATTCTCACTATTCCTGTTTTTTACTTCTGCCTCATTTTCTGTGTTGTACCTATGATACACATACGATTGGAATACCTATCTATGAGTAATTAAGTATATCCCGTGTTCGACTGATTTTGGTATTGAAATTTTATTTTTATTGATAGTCTTCGGTATTTACTTTGAAGGCAAGGAAACTATCAGCTAGATATTTTGCGTGATGGAAAATTCCATTTGTTTGTGTATAGTATTATGAGGCTTTATCAGTGTTGTATCAATATGTGTATTTTGGCTCAGGTAATGTTCTAATGATTTAATAGATATGGAAAGTTTTATTGTGCATTATGTTGAGCACTATTACTGTCTTTATTGTTAAACTCACACTCAATTATTATTCATCTTATATAATATACTCAGATGTATAGTAAGATAACATTGTTCCATGGCCTTCTATTATCTCGTTTTGAATTGAACACAATGCGTATACTTACTGGAAAATTTACTATTAGAAAGGGTTGGTACCTATTTGAGACGTGATATTAAATCCAATGGGATATGTCTATCACGCAAGGAAATATTTAAACTCTGTACAAATATCATTGTTCCGTAACAGATCGTTTGATACCTATCTACTACTACTGTTTCATGATTCTAATAGGGACGTTTGCGCAACCAAGGATGTTTCATTTCTATTAAGATGGACAGATCAGGACAGAGTGTTTTCCGATTGTCCTTGTTATTCAATTGTACTAATTCCTGGGGCTCTACTAGGGGACACAGTTAATTAAATAGTCTAACTTCAGGAACAGTTACGCCATACCAAGCGAAATAATTAATTTTAATCAAATGTACCAAAGTAATTTATTACATTGACAGTTAGTACTTAAACTGTTTTGAGCTCTGTGTCATTGTACTAAATAAATTCCTAGCAAGACATGCAATTTAGGCCTTACTTAAACTAAATAAATAATATGTAAACGTTTCTTAGGAATTTTATTTCATTGAGCGCTTGCCCTAGGCAACCGCTAAGATCAAGCATAATATTTTGCTATCATTCTTTGTAATTAGTGATTAATTACGTAACCGTTTTGAACACAATTAAAACTCTACTTCGATAACACGTTCTTGATTGATTTTTGTATAAGATATTGATCAATCATACGTTTGATTACTGAAAACTGGTCAATAATAAAATTTTAATGCTTTCTACACTCATAGCCTCACATTAGGAATTTCGCCTGTGTCGTAAGCGCCATAGAAACACACAAAGACGAATATAAAAACACTCAGGTACAGAATAGAAATCTAAATTCTTCACACAAACATCCGTCTGGCCGGGGATTGAACGTGGAATCTCATGCGTGTCAGAGATATAGACGGTAGAGAGACCGCTCCGCCACGCGGGTGGTCAAATTTATTACTGAATGTAGCATTAAAGTATTATCTTGTCCAACAGTTACGTCATCGTTGGCTGGGCGGACTCGACGTGTTGGCAGTGGACGTGCAGCGCGGCCGCGACCACGGCCTACCAGGATATGTGCAGTACAGGTCTCTCTGCGGCCTTAGCCCTGCTTCCTCGTTTGATCACCTGGATGATGTTATGCCACAAGAGGTACGTACATATATAAACACGCTCAGAAAGGATCCAATAATACATTTTACACTTCCATAATTATTAAATGAGTACACAATTATACAATATTATTCGCTAGTTTTTCACACTTCCATCGCAAGACCTTCTATTATAAAATAGTCAAAATAGAGAAAGTATTTAATTTTAGGACACGTAAATGATCAATAATAATGTGCGTATTATATGATCTACAGATATATGAATCACCGTGATGTAATTGCACCGAATACATATTATTATCATAACTTTAAGGTTTTAAGGTATAACTAAGGCAAGAATGTGGAGCTCGTATTTTGACTACGTCGGCACCACCGCTAAATTACCGTATTTTTCTTTAAAAGATAACATACTTACGCAATGTCTTCTCTCTTAACATATGATCCACCTTTTACCCTACAAACCTATTAGAGTAATAGTTTATGGTTTATTGAAGGCATTTATAGAGGACATCTATTACTAACCACCATAAACTAATTTTAGAACTTAAAAAAACCTAAAGATGTACAGGTATACATTTCCTACCTAAAATCCTAAGAAAGTACGACATGGAGCGCAATGTTACAATCGATTTTTTTTAATGACACTTTTATTTTATTGAATGATGTTTGATTTACAGACTATTGACAAGTTGGCGCAGTTGTACGAGCATCCTTACGATATAGATCTGGTTGTGGGCTTGATGGCCGAGGACCGTCTTCCTGGCTCGCTTCTTGGACCAACTGGAACCTGCTTCTTGAGTAAGTTGTACTAAGATGTTAATTTTAATGTTAGTTTAAGATATACTGACATGGGCACCGTCATTAGGGTGCAACCGTCATTAGGATCCCTGTCATGAAAGAATATACATAGATTTTTTAAATTACCTATTCCTATTAAGACCGTAAAAATAGTGGTATGTGTGATCTTAGGTTAAAAAATGTTGACATTTTTTCACTGTTATAGGTCTTTTATGGGAGAATTATAAAAAGTTTATGTGACCTAGCGACCTTTAGGTGTGTTAAAAGGGGAAAGTTAACAAAATATCAACTCTAGTGTAATCTTGGGGGCGTCCATGTAGGTATACTGATTAATTGGGTTCATAATGCAAAAAGATATGTTTACACTTAATAGAATTTAATGAAGGCGTAAATTAGTGTTATATTTATAGCTTTTAATTTTCTCCTCGGAATATCTAATCTTCTTTACAATATTTTTTCTGGTGTGATGGAAAATATATAAGATGACATTAAATGAGTATTTTGTTGGAATTCAAATGCGATAATCAAGAGAATTATTTATATTTATATCTTGGTTGAAACATTGCAATAATAAAGAGATTAGGTATGTATTTGGGTTTGATTAGAATAAATAAAGATTTCCATTGCCCCATTCATAGCCCCACGGTAGCACTTTCTCCTTTGTCGTGGGTGCCATGGAAACATAAACACGAATACACAAACACCCAGACCCAGAACAGAAATCTAAATTTAACATTCAGATATTTGTCTGGCCGGGGATCGAATCCGTAACTCACTGCGTCAGATCGGTACGGTAACCGCTCCGCCAACTGGTCGTCAAATCAATTGAAGTATCGCTAAATATATCTACTACATAATATATGTTGTTACAGAGGAGCAGCTATGGCGTACGCGCAGCGGCGACAGATATTTCTACACGCACACCGACGAAGCCGGCAGCTTCACGAAGCGTCAACTCGCTGAGCTGCGGCGAGGATCGCTCGCTCGCTTGTTGTGTGACAACGTCGGTGTTGCCAGCGTCCAGAAGGATGTGTTCACAACACCTTCTGAGAGGTACGTTTTATGGTTTTTAAAAATTCACTGTTGGTGTCTTCTGCTTTGAGGCCAGAGATATAAATAAGAGACGTTTCGTTAATGGGGTTTGTAATGTATTTGTGGTTGACCAGACCTGAGCTTGGGACTTATGTATATATTTATATTAGTTATAATCGTAGAGGATCAGTTTTAGATGCCCTTAAATGGCAGTAACCATTTAATTAATATGAAAATTGCTGTTGGTTTCCTACTTCCACTACATACAGACGTACGGAATTGCCTGTGTGTAAAATAGAAATTTGATTGTAACACAGAAAAAATTTGCATGTTTTTAACGATATGGGATAACAAACATGCTTGTTAACTTCTTAGGTAATGTTCTTGTTAATTAATTTTACAGACAAAAATTCAAAAGTATTAAAATTTCCCAGTCATTAAAATGTTTCATCATTATTAACTCTCTTTACAGTAACCCAATGGTACCTTGCGAGGAGATAAAGAAGGTGAACCTAGAAGCGTGGCAGGATCCGTCCCACCAGCCAGACATCCTCACTCGCACTAACAAGTGGATCAAGAACAAAGTGGCTAGTTCTGGCAACTTTACCAAATAGACTCATGTAATTGTACGTACATTTAGTTGGGATGGCGATTCTTGCTTACTATAAATCGATTTTTTAATCGATTTGGTTCAATGTCTGGAGAATCGAAGAATCCATCCACAACAATCGAATATCTGAGCGGTTTTTATATTTTAATTATTGCAACAGAAATAATTTATATTATGGTATTTGAAAGTGATTTGTTTGATCGATTCTTTACTTTAAAAATCGATTCTTTAATTAATCAATATCAGATCGCCATCCCTGTGTAGAAATAAGTGTATTTATATGTATTGTAAACCACATGCGAGGGAGGCTATAGTATTATGTTTATTGCGTTATACGTCTTTAAAATCAAGATGACCTGGCAAAGTCATTTAGATACGTGGTATAATACTCTTGTTTATTTAATCTCTTTGCCCTTTTCTATGCGAATGAGTTTCGTCCTTGAAATGATTTACATCAACGTTCTTCTTTGCATTTAATTACTAGAATTAAAAATATATCTTTACAATCTTTTGAGATGCCTGTATCGATTTTTCTTTCCTGCATTTAAGCACAAGACTTTTTATCGATTCAGTTATTTTGTGAACGAAACTCGTTTGTTATAATAATCTTTATAGGTCTGTATGATTTTAAGGTACGTATGCACTGAGCAGCGCTTGAAATAATTTATGCGTTAGCTCCTTAATTTTATCGATAAAAACTACTGTCCACTTCAATAACACGTAATGTTATATAAAGACGATAACGTGAATTACTTTATTTTTACTGTATTGTTCGTTTCGAAAATATATTTTTAAACTTTAGAGGCTTAATACCCGTTTATGTAAGTAGCACAAATGGAAACTGCCTTTTATTTTAACTCGCACTGTGGGTTTTATAGAGTGATTCAGTATTGTGTTTGCGTTTAAAGTAATTAGTGTAAGGTTTTATATTTTAATATCGAGGGGACGCTCTTGTCGAACAAACTGTTTATGTTAATGAATGTTTAAGGAAAATATATATAGTGTTAAGTCAAATATGATAATTTTTGAGAATCGAATGATCGAATGCGAATAGTTTCCATATAAGTTTTATTTGAATGTGAGATGTCTAAACTGTCTGTGCGTAAAGTCGCGTGGGCGCCATGTTTTAAAGTGGCTGTGATATCGGAGTCAAATCAAATTAACGACCTTGCTTTGATTTGACGCTTCAATTTTCTTATTTAATACGGTTTATATATAATCAGGCGAAATCGGAGATAATTGTTTTACTCATGTCAATCTTAAATGTCGTAGGTCTATAAAACAAATTTAATCGTGCTGTCAAAGTACTTAAAACGTTAGGACCGAATATTTTACAATTATTTCCGGTATTTCCTATTTATTATACAATATTAACATTAAAATACTTTGCATTTGAATTTACACTGCACTTGGGATAGTTATCAAGATCTGCAGTAGGATAATGTATGTGGAGGCAAGAAAGTATCCCGTCAACTTCATGCGTCCTATCGCATTATCACTTACAGAAAACTAATTAAGTCGATCGAATCTATTTAAGCCTTGCGTCATATTTATGTCACCTAGTCTAGAAATTGGTTAACAACTGCTGCATTAATTCCTAATGCAGATATATGTCATATGCAGTCGCCCCTAGCCCCTCAATAAAGACTTACTCGACTTCTTTGCGATTTTGAAAAGCGTTTCATAGTAGGTTATAATTGTATTTACGAATGTTGAAGTTCGAGATGATGCGTCAGAACTTTATTTTAAGGTTCCGATCCATATGTTAAAAGATCAAGGAACGTTTTTCGTATTGAAACTATTAGATATATAAAATGCATTTCAAAATGTTTAACTGTCAGTCTTGATCGTAGAGCAATTGAAACACAGTGTTGTAAATGTTCCTACATAGGTTCATAAAATACTTAGGTTCTCTCAGTTCCTAGAAATAAGAGGGGAAATAAGATGGAATAAAAACACGGAATGGAGGTGTTTTTGAAGAATGAAGATACCTATGTTAGAGAGATTATTTTTGTGTTATTTGTCTAAAATTTACTGTGATTATAATTAAATTTTCCACTATAACATCGAATAGTGATGGCGCTTGGAAATTAAAATTTGACAGCGAATGCCATTGATACCAAAGACTGGAATTCTGGAATGCAACTAATGGCAAATGGGGAAAATACTATTCAGACTTACATCTCATTAACATCTCGAAAAGTGACGTCAGTACTTTATGCAAATCATAAAATTCGCACAACACATTATGAAATGTTTTGTATACTTTTGGCAGTATTTGCAAAGAGTTCGAAAGTATTTTTTCTATTATGTGTAACCTATCTAGATTATAAAACTTCGTAAATGTTTTTATTATATTTTTTCTATTGCTATCGAATTATTACTGAATTATACATAATATTCTATTTAAACATAAAATAACATTTTGTTCATTATTTAACGAAGAAATGTGATTTGTTTCGAATTATTATTATAAAACTGAGATAGACGTAGTATACCTACATCGATGTGAGAATGAAACATTAGCTGCATAGTTTTTTAAGAACACCGAATGGCAAAGAGAACAATAGATATAAGGCTATGGTCTGGCGGATATCATCTAAATTTTATTTGTCAAGTAATAAGCCCTTATAAAGTTTGTAACTCATAATTATAATGGTTTATTCAGATATTTAGTATGTTAACTCCGTGTATTATTTTGTGTTGCCATGTTGCCGTGAATGCAACTCTTGTCTCATTGTCACTTTGTATACAATCTGCTTATAATCAGGGTTGACTATATATGTCATGTTAATTTGATCTATTATAATAATCCTTAATAAAATTATCTACCTTTACAAAGATGTTTCATTTGTATACTGCATATGTTATAGGCATTATTCC
>DWNY01003113.1:0-10294 GCA_018250635.1 Telegonus apastus
ATAAATTTATTGTAATTAACTATATACTATCGATATAATATGTCGATGTCGAATAATAGTGGACACTTCTACTGGAACTCTAACGTCTAATGGAAAATTAAATCTTTATATCGTATACCAATCAACCATGCATTTATTCTAGGCTCTTACAGCATTCATAGGCAATATTGCAAAATTGTCGGCAAAGGACAAATCACATATCCAACGGGTGCTTTAATAACTTCATACAGAATATCCATAGAACATAGCGGTATTACGTCACGGTACGCACTGGTCACGGTTATGTCATCCGGGCCGAGCGTGTGTCGATTCCCCCTGACCTCATAGATAATGCATACGTGTAATCAGGCTCTGTTTACGCTAGATTAGGCTGAGTTAAAGAGAATCGCTAATTGGGCGTATGTTTTTCCATGCGACGTTCGGAGAAAATCAATATGAGATGTCTCTATAGATGCCTTTCTGTATATCACAGTAAGTACACATAATCTATGCCTTTATGAGAGATTTTGTATGGTAGGGGAGATATACTTATTCGAATCGTTCCTTCTTAGTCCTCAGGGGTAGCAATGCATCTGTGGTCGAGTTCAGGTACGACTGTTATCTTATCTGGGGTTGATTGCAGATGTCTATTGACGGCAGTGGCCACTTACCATCACGTGGGCTGCGTGCTCGTTTGCTACTTCCACAACATAAAAAAGGTAAGCCTACAATATACTCCATCGTACCCGTATGTTGGTATTGTCGTCCTCATTTTGTTTATGACAGCGATTGATTGATTGATCATAGATGTCAATGGGAGGCAGGAGTCACTTATCATCCGTTGAACTGCATGCCTGCTTCCAAATTTATTAAAAAAAATTAAAACATTATTTTTATGGATTTCAAAAAGGTAGAGGTTGTATCTTCGGTTGTATGTATTTTTATCGTCACATACATATATACATAGTTACAAATTCCTGAATACGATTGTCCGTTCGACTGGTATTCCGTTAAATTACCCACGTCAAATCCGTTTTTCCACAAAACTTACATAATTCATATTTTCCCAGTAACTTATATGTCGATTTAAATCATAATTTATACAGATATCATTTTGCTTAACACAAACAGGACAAGGCCCGTAGTATTTCCGATAACTAACGCGTTAAGGCCCTTTCTCATTGACTGACTATCTCCGTGTATTCCTGTGTAAATCTTCGTGGAGAAATTTGTATGCATAGTGGTAGAACCGTTTTTTGGTTAAATTCCAAAGGCATCACCGCCACACCTAATTCTGCCAATAACAGCAGTGTTAAGGACTGATATGTGTTTTAAGAGGTGTGATAAGGGAAACCTACTTATCCAAGGAATGCCAACTTAATCGTCAGAGGTGGCCGCTCATTTGCGGCCGACCTCATGTCTCCAATCTTATTATAAGGTATTGCATACTGGTACTTATCATACTTTGTTACTGGAATTTTATAAAAAATATAATTAAGCATGGGTATGACGCAATGATCTCTATGCTAGTCTGAAGGATGAACTTTCCGGGTTCGATCTCCAATGTCAACTGATTATCACATACGTTGACGGTGATGAAAAACATCCCTAGGGAATTTACATACGTGAGCTTTTCTATCTTATAATTCTCGAATAAGTATGTCTCCCTTACCACACCCTTCAAACCAGAACAAACCTGCGCTTAACACTGTTCTCCTTTTCTTAAGCAAAGTTCATATGTGTGATGTCTACTATACGTTTGCCAAATCTTATTCAGAGATTGATAGCGAATTAATAAATACGATTTGACAAGCGTTGTGGACTCTAGTCCAATCCATATTCTCGGAGGAGACCCGTGACCAGCATTAGGGCAATAACGCCTCGTCGTATATTGTATATGCCGCCTTAAATCAAGTACGGGGTCTAGTACCTAGTGCCTACATTCATAGAACAAAACCGCAACAGAATTCTCAGTACAAAGTCTTAGACTAAAATAACACAAGATAGTAATCGGAATCATGGCGCATATTATACACTAATGATATATATAGATTCCGTTTGTTCGTGACTAATTCTATATTATACATGTACAACACGACCCATATACTTTGTGTGTGCTAACTAGTGTAGTGATGTGCGGTTGCATTAAAAGAACGAATACGGACACGTATCTTTGTTAAAGAGATCCGTGCGACTGTGCCGACATTATGTTAACACAATCTAGTAAAAATCTCTGTAGGGTGTCGACTAGCACCACTCCTCGTCCAGGGGGTGTCGTAAGAAGCGACGAAGGTACGAAATTCAGGAGATGTGCAGAAATATCTTCCTGTGTATCATCAATGAATACTGCCATTATCAACGCGCACGCCAGCCTTGGTGACCTGCTTCAATCTTTCCACCATGATACATAGTCTGCGCTTTTAAGGAAAGATTAATTATCTTTCCTTTCAAATAAATGGATTTCCATTTATTGATTTCAATGATTTTCCATTACAAATAAATGGATTTCTATAATTATTTCGTGGTAAGCAAGGAAAAAGGGTGCATTGCTTCGCATGGTTGTTAACTGCTATAAGAACAGTATACACCTTATGAAGCTTCAATAAAATACCAAAGCATCATATCAAATTGTACACACAACTCCGATCTTCAACGAGAAAAACATCACACGAATACGAATACACTCACGTGAACATCACTACGCCTACTGCACAATGCGACATGTTTTTCCTTGCCCAATTGCAACGAACACGTGTGACCGATTTGCACATACGTTATGTCATGTCGTGTTGTGTGAGATTGTTTGGGCGCGGTAGGAATTTGCAACAAATTATGTTAAGGACACGGATAACAGGAAAAAGTAGGGTTTGAGAGCGGAGTATAACTTGTTTAGGTATACTGCTTGTTCTAGTTTTGTCGTGCCGTGTGGCGGCTGTCTTGAACTCTGTCGATTTGCGCGATCCTTTCTGCCACGAACGTGCGAGATGTGGATTGAACTTCTTAAGGTATTCCAGGTGCGCTATGACATGAGGATTTTCAAAAGAGGTGCACAAGAGTTCTCTTATAAAGCCGGCGAAATATTGGCAATTCCTCTGGTGTTTCAAGTTCCATAGGCGATGGTGACTGCTTTCCATCAGGTGGTCCGTCTACCATATGATAACGGTTAAAATATAAAAAAGATAGCACGGTGATATTCATGGTGATGATTCAAGGTGGTAGAACACTTTGTGGTTCGACTCCGGCAGCACCACTGCCACACGTATTTCTGCCCAATAACAGCAGTGTTAAGCGCTGCTCTGTTCTGGTGTAAAGGGTGTGGCAAGGGAGATATACTTAGGTAACCGAGGTGTTCTAACTTAGTCCTTAGGGGTAGCAACGCGTATATGGCCGACCCTGAGGTCTTCTCAGCTTATCTGGGGACTTCATCTTATCTGTGGTTGATTACAGATGTCTATGGGCGGCAGTGGCCACTTACCATCAGGTGATAAAAAAAAATATCACCACACCTTCCTTTTCTGTGAATGTTGTAAGAGGCGCCTAGGTGGCAGAATCCTGGAGATTGGTAGTACCTTCTATGTTAAACATCCAAGAAAGATGCTATTTTCTATGTTACATCCAACACCTAACGTGGTCACAACACGAATGGCAGACAAGGCATTTTCCAGCGTGAACCTCAAAAAGCTTATGGTTGGGTTCTAGTTGTTTTGGTACGAATATGGTATAATTAATCGTGATCCAACTCCATTGTCACTACCATCATATCTATTTCTAATAACAACATAAAGACATTTCAGCTTCGAACTTGTGGGGGTACGAGTGTCTATCAAGTATCTGAAATATCTTAGAACTTTAATTTAATAAAAAACTGACACTATTATTAGAAATTTGTAAAACCAAAGGTTGCCAAACGGATTTTCCTCTAAATTCGTGCTCAATGACCATACCAGGCAAGCGGTTTGCTCGATTAGTCATTTTATCAGTAAACTGCCTTAGTTTGGACCTTACATATATTTAGGTAAGTTACTTAGAACACTTTGTTAGCATGATCCAGGGCATAATAATGTGGCTCAAACTCTCAGCAATACAATTCGTTATCACAAACACTAAGTAAAATACAATCGTTCGGAGTGCAGCACCAATTTCTGCGCAATGTTACGGGCGTTAAGCTGTGTTAATCGTTCTGTGAAGAACAATCTTCGGTCAAGAACATTGCTCTGGTCTGAAGGGTCTGGTGAGAGAGATACAATTACGAGGCGTTCCAACTTGGTTCTCACCGAGAACCACTCATATATGACCAACTTCAGATAGGAATCTATCTGGGGTTGGTTTTATGCCACAATTTCGACAGGTACCACTTGCACTTACCCTCAGGTGGACTATGTATTTGTTTGCAAGTTCTATAATAATAACAATACAATGAAAAAGGGTAATTTAAAGTTCATTCTCAACTTTAGTTGCATAATAACTACCAATACATCTTTCTTACTACAATATCTGAGTAGGTATATATGTACATACACGATATTCCTAAATCGAACCTAGGCCGACCGCAGGTCTTGTTAGCATCTAAAATACCAAATGCACGCTAAGGTCAATGTGCTCGTTAAGTTTTTTGGTTGTGATAACTCCATTTGTATGCGAGATAGTGAGTTGGGGCGGGGTGCGCCATGCTCGTATATTACCAGCTAATTTTTAAGTAAATTTCAAAGTGTTTTAAGGTGATTACGTGTAGAAGCTGAGGTTTGTTAAACTTTTAATTTTTTTTTTTTGAAAATTGTCAAATTCGAGCTTGAGGTATGAATATACGTTATCTTGGCAGTGCGTTTCGAAAAAATCATGCTCTGTACATATTGTTTCGTCGAAATTTCACGCATAACATTATAAAATGTAAATTAGTACAAACACATACAAACATTATAATCTTCGCTACGCATTACGTTACGAATACTTACATCAAAGGTATGACATACAGTTCTTTTGTTTCATTCATACATGATTTTCGTCATGGATGGCAGACTACTAAAGTCGCTGAGACGAAAAATTATAAACATAAACTCAAGAAAAATATAATAAAAAAAAGGTGGCAAGTGCATCGCGCAGAGATCCGTTTTATTATCTGTGCTCGCTTTTAAATTAAATATCCTCATGTCAGTCTGTCACGGTTTATAAATCACTTGAAATATGGAAATAAATTCCGATCGAGGATAATTCACAATTATTCGTTTCGTTTTTGCGATTTTACGTTTCCGTGTCGAATGTACATCAACACCTCATTCGGACCACACGCAAGTTGATATCTTTTTACTAGCGGAAACTACATGTATCTACGAAATAATTTTTATTGAACGAGAAATAAACAATGCAACCCAAAAGAAGAGAATCTATGGTTGGGAAATTAAATATTTAAAAAGTACATGTCAAAATTGACATTTGAGATTTGGAAAACGTCAAAACAGGAACTCTATATTGCTTTTTTTTTTTCTACGTCCAGATATCAGATGTAGACTTACTTTATAAGTATGTATACTGCATGATCAGTATACAAATACTTAGAGCGATATATGCCTAAAAAAATAACAACTTTTTACGCATATTAAAGTATACATGGTACCTATAACAAAAATACAATTAAAATTTTGTTTGTCTGTCTGTCTGTTTGGCTGAAGTAATCTTCTTAACGGTTGGGCCTATTTTGACGGGCATTTCACTGGAACATAGCTGATTGTCTAAGAGGTAACTTAGGTTACTTTAAATTTAAAACATGCAATAACGCCACGCTACACGCGCATGCGGCCGCCGTCGCGGGCGTTAATGTCGGCTGCTATTGAGCAAATATTAATGTATGCTTTTTACTTCTTTAACGCGGGTGAAACCGCGGGGACCAGCTAGTTAAAAATAATAATGTAGCAAACAAAACGACATTTTTTGCATACGTATACTCTCTTTTTGTACTCTCGTTCCAAAGCAATCTGCTTAACGCTTTCGAGTATATTTGCAGCATCGTAAATCGCTTAATCGCATTACTTACGACGTGTATGAAATTGTCTTACGTGTGTACATTTTGTTACACTTGTATGTTATGTACCGATCGACCGACCTTGACTGTCGGGTTTACCGAAAAATTTGCTTAAGTTCTTCGTAACAGGTATTTGCCACTTAAAAAGAAATAGTGATACTTAATGCCATGTCTTGTTCTCGACCTAGGGCGAGGACGGGCCTTAAAAAATAATCCATCGCCTTCTCACAACTTAATCATACAACTGAATTCGTAGACCTAGCGAAAATTTCAAGCATAATTACCTTTTTTAATAGATTAATTACGTAATTAATTATTTTTAAAAGCTGAATTTGAATAGGTAGGTCTGACTAATTTTGTTAAAGCTGAAAGTTTGTGAGGATGGACGGATGTATGGGTGTTTGTTACTTTATAAGTTTAGAACGATTAAACGGATTTGGGTGAAATTTGGTACAGGGATAGATTACAGAGATAATTAGCCTATATGTCTGGAATGACGGATTCCTGTAGGATAGCTTTGTTTTTTTTATATTTTCGATTCCTTGGCATGATTTTTTGCATAACATTAGTTTACGGGTCACATAACGATATAGGCTACTTTTTATCCCGGAAACGGTACGGTTCCCGTGGGATAGATTTCAGTCCTCTTTGAAAAGATGTAATTTCGTTAAAATTGTTGAATGTTTTATACATACAACAATTTTTATACACTCAACAGTTTCATTCAACAATTTTTATACATGTCATGTAATATTTTTATAATTGCGAGTGAAACCGCGGGCACGTCATTATATTACAATTGTTTATATTACGATTGATTTCAATGCAATAATATTATATTATTTAGCTGATCTGATGACGAACTCAAATTTTATTCATAGGAAGGTATTATTCAGTTGGACATCCTCATCTCCTTTAGGTCTGTTGGATTCAACTCAGCATGTAGATACAGATACTTATATGAGTGAAACAACCATTTAAAAAATACACATCTTTTATTCCATTCTAAATTCGAAAGTTGAACGTCAGTAGAAATATACATGTCACGTTCCGTTATTTAAAAAGAAACCACCATCAACCAGGAACGAAAGTGGAATTGACCTGTCAAACTCGAAAATAGAACGAGGAGAGCGACGACGGCAGTGGAGCGCGACGATTTTGAATATACACGTGTGCCCACTGTTTTATTTCTCACGAGTCACGGCACGGCATTATAGAAGCGATGTTAGTGTTCGATTACAGATGGCGTTACTTGTATTGAATTAGAATCTGAATGAATTCAAAGTTTTCTCGTATTTCTCCTCATTAATTTCGAATTTTTGTGAAGGGCTAAATGTAACTTAATCTATGAAATATGCTAAGATTTACGTTTGATGTATCTAACGCAAGTTAGATAGTATAGTTTGAACTGTTTAATAAATTAATCATCAATTGTTTTTTAAAGTAAAAGTAATTAATTTATAATGAAAAAAATATATCGAATGTATTTACTTCAGCTATGGATCAAAGATAATTGAAAAAGCAGCATTAAATTTGTATATTATATTAAATTAAGAAACTGTGTAAAGTCTTAGCCCCATGGAAACGATTCCGTGGTGGAGTCAGTCAAACAATAGCGATTATAAGGTGTTAGTGCCTACATCTTATACAAATGATTTTATTTGATTATCATAAAATGAAAAGTGAAAATTAAATAACTGAAAATAAAGAAAAGTAAAATAAATAAGTGAAGAAAAGTTGTATGATTGAATTTATCAAACTCTTATGTTTGCCATTTTCATTCATTATAGTACATTGTACATTGCAAGTATTTTGAAGTTTAAGTAGGTACCTACTTAAATTCTAAGTAATGGCAATTTTACTACTATAAGTGGTTTAATTATTGTAAGTTAATGTAATATCAATTCCGATGAAATCACTATTACTGTCAATTTTAAAACCACTTAAATTTTTAACAATGAATATCCGCTTGTTGTTGGATGTAGCCCTAATGACTGGAGGCGTTCTATTTTTAAGGAGCTGTCAAAACTGCCGTCTGTGAAACTAGAGTTGATACACGCGTTTCCCGCCTTTTCATTTACACGTAAAAGGAGATTTTGTTTTTTAAACTTTTCATAATAATGTATACCTACTTAATAATTTCGTTACTTTTATCGTAAAACATTTTCAAACACGTCAACGACCGAAATAAAAAAAATTTTCATAATGACTTTTATTTTAATTGTTTGTCAGTTGTTACATAAAATAATTCAATAAAATGAGGAAGTTTTAAAGTCGGTTTATACGAAAGTCAGTATATTTATTTTTGTTTACTCTTGCAACGTTCCGTTAGTTAGTTATTAATTGATCTTCACAATATTATTTGGACATGTCTTTAACAGCTAATTAGTTATTTTTATTTTCGAAACATAATTAAATACCTATTAAAAATGTCTATGGTTTATACCGTAGACATTTATTTACTTTGATAGTTCAATAAAAACGACTTGACACGAGATAATTATAGGCATACGGCCAGTCTCTTTATTAAATTTACCATTCACAGAAAGCGTACCAATTTGAGCCTCGTTCTAGCCTTTTGTTACATAGTTGATTTTTTGCGTGATAACGAGAACGTTTATTTTGTCTATTGTCACTCATAGACAACGCAGCTTCCGTCTCTTTTTTTATTTTTTTTTATAGCCGCCTGGTTACCGTCTGTCCGAGTGACCTCGAGTCGTAAAACTAGTATGATAGTGTATTAGGCGGATTACGCATCTTCAGTAAATATTAAATAACAATTTATCGTTATAAATGTGGGTACAACATTGTACTTACTAATCCAAGATTATTGCATTTTTTGCAACTTCAATAGAAAAAACTCTAGATCACTATCTACTTTTTCTTTTGAAAATCTGTTGAAAATACATTCCATTTCAGATTTCAACAGTCGTTGCACACGTCGTTATTTTTTTCAATCAAAAGTTTTGTTTTGTGTCACATTACGAGCGTTAGAAAATGTTTCGGTACACAATATAACAAAAATATTGCACGAATTGTGCAGAGGTGCAATCTTTATGCCGGACTTAGATAATATAAATCCTTTAATTTTATTACCTTCAACCTTTCTTAAAAATATTTCACAATTTTAATTAAACAGCACGGAATTGTAGCTTCATTTACGTTCGCTGTATTGCACATATAATTCTAACAGCGTTCAGTAAAGGTTTGAACGTGTGTAGTTGGCCTTATAGACGTAGTTTGGGATTCGGCGTGGTATTAAAATTCAGTAGGAAGCCAGCTGCGACTGTGACCGCCCTTGACTCCGTAGGCGACGCCGGTGTACTGCTATGGTAGAGTCACAGTCTCGCTGAGACCTTCTACTAGACGACCGATTAGCTAGCGATATTTTTTTATGTAACACCGACAAAAGTAATCCACCCAGTCAACCTTTTGCTAGTTCAACTGATAGTGGCAACTGCCTTGATGCGATGCTGCCCTCCAGGTCTAACTTGGAATGCGTCGTATACGCGTCACTTTTTGACCACATCCTTTAAACTTTAACAACGACGTTGTATGACTTCTATCACCTCAAAAAGTACACTCATATGTTCAACTATTTTTTGTTTTTATTTTATTTTATTGTTACCATTACTTCAATAAAAAAAAACACCATTAAACTGTTTTCGCATTCATATAAAATAAAACAATTGCTCGGTCTATGAAAAATAAAAACAGAAATAGTTCTAAAAGGAGCATAATAACATGTATTTCACATAAAATAATACTTTAAATTACAATATGTACATGGCGCGATGTACTCGTTGTTCGAACTAATCATAATTTTCTTTTTTATACCCATAATATCGCTCGTAAGCTTTAAGGTTCCAAAAAGTAGGTTTTAGTACAATTTAAAATTCATGTATAGTTAACAAATTCACTATTTTTTATTATATACGTGACCAGACTTATATTGTATCAACTTATGATATATCATAACTTTAGAACCAGTAACAATATTCAGAATTGTAACTGTATTCATTTGATAATTCATGCATACATGTGTAGTAAAATATCTGAAAAAAAAAATGTACTTAACTTAGGTATTTACTTATGATAAACATTAATGCTGCTTATTATTTTTCTGGACGTGTGCGCTTGGTGTGCGTTCGATTGACATACTCACTCCCGCTCGGCATTCGCCAGCGAGAGTGTGGAGTGCGCACATTGTCGCGACCTAGTCGCGCCTCTGATATGCGGACTTTTTTTTGAACCAACCCGTTTCCTTTTGCGGATTGTGTGTGAAAAAGTAAGAGCGTT
>DWNY01003114.1:0-10294 GCA_018250635.1 Telegonus apastus
AAGGAAATATAGAGTTACGATTGCATAAATAACTTACTGGGACATTGGATAAATCATATATTATTACGAAAATTCAATAAAATAATTTAAATGTAAGAATGAAGAGTAAATCTTAAATATTGTGGTTTAGTAAATTAACACGATAACAGTGACATTATCCAATCTTTTTAATATTATTTGAAAAATATAAAATGAACATGAATCTTAACGGTATATTATTTTTAATATTTAACAATATAGTGTCAGATAATGTTAATTGTTGCACGCGACTAATTATAGAATATCTTATAAAAGTTGCCTTTAATTAATACCTACTTATAAAAAAAATGTAAAAGCTCTGATATACCGTATTACCATATATGATATTCTGATATTCAGTATTACCAAAGTATAGGAGTGCCGTGAGTTTTCGGTCTTGAATATAACTATTCCCATTCTTCGGGGATATTGTAGGAGGCAACTAAGGGTGCTAATATAGTCACGGAGCTGCTGGCGCCGACTGGCGCTGCGTGTCGCTGGCAAACTCCGCCTGTAGCGGAGCGCCTCGTTTATTAACTCACGGTCACTGGAGTTTTACCTCCCTTAGGGACAAAAACCGGGATATGGACACCATTGTCTTCGTATTTATTATGTTTTTTTTTTTCGAAATTTGTATTTGTTTCTGTTGGCCTTTATAGCTTCACCGATTTTTTATGGTGAGCCTAAAACGCTGCCGGGACAATAAAACTGGGCTGGAAGGTAGGGATGGTTTTGGGCGCCATTGTCGCCTTCCTAGATTTTCCGACTTCACTAGAGGGACGGACGGTTGCGGACCCAGCTATTGCCAGAATACTGGCCATCCGCCTCGTATTAAACGGGGGTTGCGGCAGACACAAGGGCACTCCCTGTGAGGTACCTCGGCTTAGATCATAATACCCACTGCGATTATTAATACGCATGGCAGGCGCAGTGACTGGTAAAACCCCCGTAACGGGAGGTCTATATCCAGCAGTGTACCAAAAGCCTGATGGATGGAAAAGTAAAGATATATAGTAAAAGCAACAACAAAAAAAAAGTAATAAAATCAAAATTAAAAGGCACATGCTTAAAAGCTGATCTAAAGTTATAAATAACAATAGAATATGATTTCAATTTCCGATATTGAACAATATTATAGTTATAAATGGCAAGAATTTGTTTATCCATTATAACACCTACTTTATCGATACTGTTATGTTAAATTATTTCTCAGAATGAAATGGGCTTACTATGCTAAGTAAGTTTCGTAGACTTTGCACAACGTTGCGTCGTTAAAGACCTCTCCGCTTCTATTTCCTCATGATGTTTTCCTTGATCGTTAAAGCTAGTGAGTTCCTACACGCATGATTCAGAATTGCGTGATTTTGTTAGGAAGTCCAAAGTCTCTCGAGACTTTTACAGACTCATACAGGCATTCATACATACAAAGATATATAAATACAAATGTATATTAAGTTTTCGTAATCCACATAAATTCTTCAACTCATTATTGTTACACCGTTGGCCACTAGAAGGATGCAGATCTCCCCAAAGTGTACACATTGGCAAGTGCTGGTTGCTATCTTGCACACCGTTAAGTACTTTTAGCAGAACACTCAGATAGGCACTTTAGGTTTCTTCACGATGTTTTTATACCGTTGAAGTCCGTAGTACTTATTTTCTAATATCTACATAACTTTGAAAACCAGTAGACCTTCAGATTGAATGGTCGAATTTTGAACCACGAATTTCGATATCTTGCTTTATGCTGTCCGTATATTTACTATTGATCTCTCAATTATTAAAAGCTTCAAAGCCCTCTTGTATCTTGATACTATTTTTTACTATAGTACTTACACCAAAGTGAACCTTACTGCACGATATACGGTACTTTCAGTAAGCCCTACTTTGGTTGCAAGTATATCTTTACATATAAATCCTACATTTCCAAAATAAATTCCACTTACCTAACAATGAATGTAACAAACTAATATTCAGCAAGCGTTACAAGCCATATCGCCGCGGGCAATGGTTACGGTTGAGAAAGAGGTGTGGGCGTCAGTCTGGGCGTGGTTTTACCCTACAGCCTGTTATTCCTGGCAACCCGCCTTTGTAAATACCACCTGTTACCACCTGTACTGAATGGAAGGCCGATTACAAACAACGCGTCGCGAATACACGACGAAATCAGAATAGTTTTAATTCGACGCGTATTTATGACATTCGTATTCGATGTAACCATGCATAAAGACCGCCAATACATTAAGTACATTTTATTTACCTTTATCATAATAATTATAATTGTGATTTATGGAATTTATAGAGTGTAGGTACGTCTTGGCGAAGTTGACACTCTTCGACCTAAAATGTAGCACTTAAACTGCAAAGCCTTTAATTACAAATATAACGGAGCTTCATATAAACATGTGATTTAAGATTTAAACATATCTTTGATGTAGGTATACCAACATGCTTATGACGATGCTGGACTGTGTCCTCAATTCATCATTACTATAAGAGACTCAGGAATGGAGCAAGTTTACAGTATGTGGGAACTTCAATAGTATCACCATGATACCCCATCAACTGATACGGTAAAAGAAATTTTTCCTTAGTAATGACTATAAACATTGCTACAGGTTATGGTTGAGGAAACAGGCAGGTGTGGGCGTGCCGTGCGTCAGCTGGGCGTGGTGGCATCCTACAACGAGTTGTTTCCGGCCGTTCCGCCTTTCATAAATACCACCTTTTACTAGGATTTGATCCTTGATCGTGTACTTGTTATGCACTATCTTGGTACTTCTGATACTATTGAATGGTGGTATAACCTTCTGTGGTGCGTTTCCAGTGGCATTACTGCCACATTTTTCTGTCTAATAAAAGCAAAGCAGCAAGGAGGAAATTGTACAGGCAACCTGTTATTGACTATTTAGTCCCGCATATTACTATTTATAACCAATCCCAAAATAATAAGCGTCCGAACAAAGACGAGGCATAGAAATGTGTTTCCTTCTCTTGAGTACGTCGCTAGAAACTTTGTCAAGTATTATTGTACCAATCAAACCATAAGAGACGTCTTCTACTCTAATGTTATATAGAAATAGGTGTGGCGTTCAAAGTTCGAATTAATAAAGATGGTTACCTACGCGAGTAATCAGTAGGTAAAGGATCATGGATCGAGGCACGCGTACGAAATGACTAAAGTTAGTTGTAAATAGTGTAAATCATTCATCTAATAATGTCATTATGCAAATGTTACGGCTGGGTAAGTAATCGTACCGTATAATGTAAAAGCTCATTGCATTTGTTGCTCGTGTGTAGAATTATAATGGGTTTGAAGTCAGTGTGATACAATTGAAGTAATTAAATAGAATTTGATTAACCGTAGTGGCAACATGTTTGTAATGCATTCCTAATGACTTTTAAATTGAAGTGATGTTCTGAATGGACATTTAGTCGAGTCCTTAGATTTCTACTAGAACGTTTACGGTAAGAATGCATGAGCTATATCGTTTCATATACCTACATAGGTGAATGTCAATTTCTTTTCAATATGTTAGTAAGATTATAGTTGGTTTGTAGATATTTATGGACGTTTTAATAACTCACAACCTGTATCCTCAAAATAATCAAGTTTTATTTCTCAGTATATCGGTATCAGTAAGCTAGGTACATATCTACAAGTAATTGTAAAAATAATTAAGAGCTGTATTATTTAGTTAACTTATAAAATAAAAATATTCAAAACGAAGTATAAATCGTTGTGGATCTGTCAATTTGTCTGATCAGGAATAGTTATGGAATTGTTGATAGGGAATCGCTCATCTATAACCGACTCCATATAGAATAGGGGTACTTCCTAAAACTGATCACAGACAAGTTGCCACTTGTAAAGCCTAAGGTCGTTGTCTATGTCACGCTTCTGGGATTTACGACATTCTAACGAAGTGCAAAGTCGCTTCACGTTGAAATTAGGCGGTGATGCCTTTCCGTTCGGAAAATACTGTTTATGTCTTTTTATGTTATGGTAGTAGCAAACGAGCATGCAGCCTACCTGATGGTAAGTGGCCACTGCCGCCCATGGACATGTGTAATCAGCCCCAGATGATATCACAGTTCTACGTGAGGTCGGCCACAGATGCGTTGCTACTCCTGAAGATTAAGTTGGAACGCATAGGATAAATAGGAGTCCCTTACTGTACCTTTAAAAAAATAATACAGTAACTTCTGACACTGTTGTTATAAGGTAGAGAGAGAGGTGTGGCGGTGGTGCGTCGAAGTCGAATCACAAAATATAAATATAATAAAGAATCGCATACCAACACAGTCATCGTCAACGTGTCATCGGTTCGCTGCAGTCAACATCTCTCCATGTTTGCAGAGAGCCTAATGGACATTTGGTGTTCGGGGCTGTTAATTCAATTAGCTGTACCAGTAGCGTCAATCAACAGCACTCATTGTTTCACGCCACAATGAAATCTTCAAATATTTTCGTCTTAATATATCCCCTAAAGTGAATCATTCACCATCTTTACCTTTTGATTTGTCCTTTTAGAATTTCGCAATGACATTTTTTCGCAATGTTTCTTTTATTAAATTGTAGAAGTAAACAAGTAAGCTTGATAGTATTTGGTCGATATCTTTTAGGGCCTTGTCATGAAAATAGGACTCCTGAGATTGGTCCATAACCCCAGACTATCCTGTTTTTGGTGTAGGTGTCATTAAAATACGCGAAACAAAGCACTAAGACCGACCCTAGAAAATAAATTTAAATTCATTAGTTGGGTACCTTGTTGGGGACCGGGAATCGTACCCGGAACCAATTCCGAGACTGGTGTGAAGACCTTTCCGCCAGTTCGTCAATAACGTGCGTTGTTGCTCCTGACTGCTAAGTTGGAACGCCTTGAGTAGGTAAGTGTCGCTGACTTATCACAGCCTTAAAACCAAGGCACAGCAGCGTTTGATGTGGCTAATTTAAACCAGAAATAGTGTTGTCGCAATGGAATCACGACGGATCTGAATGTTTTCAAACTTTCAATACTTATGTTAGCAAATACGTTTTCAAATTTTTTAAGGTTTTATTTGATTCAGGTCCATAAAAAATAATATTTGCTTCATTACAGTATGGTATTATTTGCTTCATCATACTCATTACTCGTGTTGTTAAGTTCTATTTCTCAGAAATCAAAAGATTTACCGCCTGACAACACGATCATCATAAATCTGACCTGCTTGATCGTTTGTTCTTTAAAAATAATCGACAATAATATTTAGAATGATTTTAACGCATTTGCATGTCAATAAAATGAGTTTACCTTGCAAATGCAATGCCTTTATTGACACAAGCGTACAAAGACATCTACCGCTCTACGTATGCCCTTCTTAGACGCTCGGACGCGTTTTTGTCGTATCATGGAAAAGTTGCATCATAGTTGCCACATGCGTCATTTATAGTTCGACGCCTCTAAAGGACTGTATGCATTATCCATCAATTAGGTGTACTCACATCCAAAAATTATAACTTTTAAGTAACATTTGGGAGTCTTTTCTATTTGACAGGTTGCATACATCGCTCTTTCAAGATATATTGTGTAATAAAAACGGAATGGATCGTGCACAAGCTGCATTAGAGTCAACGAAGTTGTATACATGTCATCAATGTTCATTATTATATAAACGTTCCTTGTCGTAACCATAATACAATAGTTTCGTTACACACAATAACAGACATTGTTCAAATGCAATATAGTCCTATTGTATTCGATTCATCCGAAATTATTTGCAATAGAACATATAGGTGTTAGATATAGGCGCTAAGTGATATAACCCCGGTTTTTCTACATCAAAGACTTTCAATTAGTTTAAACAGTCACGGACGGCGAACTGAGAACAATGTGGAATTAAAATGAAGATTTATATTTTCTTTAGGTAACACGTTCGCACCTAAGCACGATCCAAATTTATCTCGGCAAACAAAGGGTAATTACGGATTCTCCTTCAATATTTGCTGAAGATAAATCGCTGTGCAGTGGCACACGATAATCGTTATGTTAATGAGATCATGATATCCAACATAGTTTAGCGGTCTTGCTCCTAAAGTTATTATTGTGATCATTATTTACACGTGTGTTTCATTAATATACTATTTATGCATAATAATACTGTTTGTGACAACTTGACAGGTAGGAAATTTAAGCTCGGTTCAATTAAATTGCATAGTTGTTCTGTGATTCTATTTTAAAGGCAGAACAAATTGTGGTTGGCAGCTAGCTAGGTATCAATGTCCTGTTCCTTAGTCAATAATGTTATTAAGGGCTTAGCCTTAAGATATTGATATACGTAATGTTTTTTATAACTTAATCTGATGTAAAATTATTGAAGAAATTTGTAATTTCACTTTTATATATCTAAGTAACTGTATATTGTGATAGAACTAATCTTGTTACATATTGTGAGAACTTACTAAGCTCAAATCTGCTTGATAGCTTTATTTTCTAGTTCAAAAGTGATATAAGGAACCTAATTTATTATGAGTTATACCAGCAAATTTTTAAAGATAACAGAGCCTTTTCTAATTTCGTAGTGTCAATAGACGTAAATGAGCGCAAAGTTATAGACAATATAATCTATAATTTAATGGTCATGGTTGGAGGAATTGGATACGGTAACTTTCCACACTTTTCTAGCCATATATTAGATATTGTTCCTACTATCAACTCTACCTAAAGATATTACGATGACAACAGATGTAGGCATCATATATTTTTTATGATACATCAGTCAATGAAATAGTAAACGAGAATTCATTTCACCTGCTAGTAAGTGATCACTGCTGTCCACGTACATATGTAATCAAGTTCACATAACACAGGAGTTTTCTCCGCAGTCAATCATAGATACATCACAACTCCGGAGGACTAATATCATCGCTTCATTGTAAGTAAACCGGTTATTACACCCTTCCAACAAAATACAAGAACTGTTTCACGATAGAAATATGTATGGCGTGATACCTCGGACTAACCAAATTCTACGACCTAATGAATCAAAAAATTATTGGTGACTGCCTAAAATCACACAAATATTTCTTGCCACGAAGCATTATAAGGAAGCATGAACGCGGAAGTGCACCCCAGTGTAGCCGCCCTTGCCGATCGTCGAACTTGCTACAAAAAAGCAGATCTTGTTTCGCCGGGTACAGTTAGTCGGAGCATTAAGTAATCGGAGCCGAGAGTCTCGAGATAATGTTGCGCACGCGCGAAATACATACGAGAGTTTTTATTGGGACCGCGTTCCGCTCATAGAGCCTTGCGACCGTCGATTGTCTGGACTGTAAGACTAGTTCTGTGCTATAATTTTTACTTTATCCTTTGTTGGAGAGCAGGTGTTTCCGTTATGAACTGTCTTGAACTACTTTCAAAGTCTTTAGTCCCGACAAAACATGCGTTTTAAAGGGTACTAGATTTTAAATTGTCGAATAAAACGTACAAGGAATGTTTAGTGGTATTGTACAAAGCTCAGACTCCAAAATCGAATATTCAGCTCTAATCGATAAAACAGTGTTGTTTGACACGTATTTTATGTACATGTGATGGTGGTCACGCAAATCGCAATCGCCCATCTTCCGTGGTCGGATTGTACGCGTGTTGCTACGCCGAAGAAATTCTGTCGTCGAGTGGTTTGCCTCACGGCGACCTTGCCGACGTACGACTCGTTAGGGTTACCTCTTTGTAGTTTTTGTGTGATAACAAGATATAAAAGAAACGTGTGACTGTAATTATGATACTTGCAAAGCTACAAATGTTTTAGGAACTTCAAATAGAATCTCATAATCGGCGATTAATTGAGTTACAATTTGGGATAGAGTATACCTACTGTATACTTTTTTAACTTAATTGGGTTTGCAAAATCATCAATAGCTGTTTGTTGTTATGACATAACATTTTCGACTTAAATCGTGACAAAGTTGAGAATATCTGAGAGCTAGTTAGGAACTGTGTCTATTAGATATATGTACGTCTTTTATCGTTCATTTATAAGTGCCACGGCGACGACTAAACTGTTAGCGGATTGGTGGTATATATACTTCCTTAATATAACAAGGGAATGTCTATCTTTATCTAAATCAGGCTACGGTAGCTCTAAATGGTAATATTGTTTTCTAAAATATGGCCATTAAGCATTGTGTTTGCTAGCCCTTTATCTTCTTACATATAGGTGTCCGTTTTTTTTTAAGTAATCTTACATGGTAGTTGGTGGTGCCTAGATTGAAAAGCTTATTATTTCTATCATATAAAAGACAGTTCCATCTTTAAATCATGGCAAGTGCTGGCAACTGGCAACCATGGCGCTCCTCTGGTTCAACTTCTGTGAAAGTAGGTAACGCCGTACCGCCACCCGTCATCGCACTCACGGGCCTTATGCCGGATTTTAAGCGGCTTTCTAAATTCACTCGTATGCCTACGAGCGATAAACGGGACGCATGGACAAAATCACATTATGATAAGCGAGAACTCAAATCGAAATCATCTATTACTCGCGACGAGACGTGAGTGATATACGAAATAGATGCATGCATAAGTATGGTTAGTTAAGCTAATGTCGTGGAAATTAATTTTAACTAAGTTAAATTTAAACTAAGAATTAAATTAAAAACAAGAAAGAAAAGGATTAAACTCATTTTACTGCTAATGTCATAGGAATGAATTTAAACTAATTTGGTACTTTTTTAATTGGCAACATCTAACAAGTGTATTGTACTTCGCTACGCCCTTACATCAGTTCGGATATTTCTCAAACTAATCTTATTTTTTATGGGTGAGTTTTTTATATATATCGAGCTCAGTTTGGTTATAATATTTTTTTAAATAACTTAGAAGGCCTGAATTATCATAAACATCCAATACTGGTACAAATGCATAATGTGAAATAATCGTGGTTATAAATATTTTTTCCTTTATTAACTATATAAATGATTTACTTACTCGAAACCATGATCGGAAGCACGATTAGAACGAGATAATCTTTATTTCACATTTTGTCTCACCTAATAATGTCTAAAATGGGTGTTACAATGAAGCTATTAAAATAATATTGCCTCTACGTTATTATCTATCATAAAATAACAATATTAAATATTTCTTTATATTTATATCGTTGTCACGGACTTTACTGCTACTAAACTAAAAGCATGCAATGAAAATTTAATTTACCATTGAGGTCAAATACACAAATTTTAAATAATCATCGTAAAAAAAGTTATAAAACCAAATTAAATATTTTAAACACAATAAAAATACGATCAAAACCAACTTTGCCGTATCCATCAGACCGTTTTGTTCACGCATATAAGTATCTATGTTATTACTCATAATATAAATTACTTTAATTTGTACCTAATGGTATAACTACTTTATAAAATGTATTATGCTGAAACGTATAGTTAACGGTCACTTTTATCCTTATGACGACTACTTTTAACACTCTATTAACTTTCATTGTGTTTTGGAATCCTGATAATACATTATCGACTTATGATTATCACTTATATTAAGATGACAAATACGACGTGTTGATATTTCTGAAAACAAATCAATCTAATTTGACAAAGACAATTTAGGTCTTGCCTTAAAATTAATGATTGCACTACACAATGCGATAAAAACCTTCCAATTAGCATTCGAGTACCCTATATACCGCACTTAAGGAGTCTTATTAGGGCCAAGGCTGGACTCTTATTAATTTTAATTTGATTTATCTACGCTACACTCGATTATGAGTACTTAGTGCACGTTTAAATGGAAATAGAAAACCTGTACTTTGACAGTATAAAAATTATAGGTCGGTTTGTAATATCTTGTAGTAAATTAGTTAGAGCCATATAAAGGTTGCTTGCCATTTAAAATTAATGTTTTGGTCAGTCGTGATTCAATATAAATAACTAAACTAAAAAGCGGATTTGTTTTAGTATCCACTATAAATTCGTCAAAAGTACATAAGTACCAACCATTTAAAGGTATCTATGTCTAAGATAATAATATTACCCTTTGGACAAACTGGTTCGAGTAACATATTTTCTTTGTTTTATATAGCATTTACTGGTAAAAAATTGTTGACTTAATAGTTTATATTAACAATTAATGACTTTACATTAAAGTCTAAAACTTACAATGATTTAACTTTAAATGTAATTGAGTTTAATTGTCGTATATTATCTTGATATTGGAGGAGGCCTATACCCAAAAAGGGGTTCCTATAACAAATAATTAAAACTAACATTAGCATTAATAATATAGTT
>DWNY01003115.1:0-10291 GCA_018250635.1 Telegonus apastus
ATAAAAATACTCAATTATTTACTACTACAAAGTTGGTTTGGTTAAATTTTTAAAGACAAAGTGTATAGGTTAAGATAGCAGGTAAGAAAAACTTTGTTTTTATTATGTTATTGTAAGAGAAGAAACCCTATTCTATTCAAAATACGCAGACCATCATAATAAATTACAATTCACTTTAAAACATGTTTTTAAGAGGCATTAAAAATTTAAAAATAATTAAATTGGTTTGCATCAATTACGATATTGGTATCTATGCATTTTACCTAGGTATTCCAATATTTTAAGTTTATAGTTGCAAACGCAAACATATTTTAGGGCAATATATTGTGAATGCTACTAATTTTTCATACTTATTCCATATTTGATACTATTACCCCTAAAGTATTGCCAGCCGGGGCCAAACATGTCCATCTATTTCTAATTGGACAACCAACGTGCTTTATAATGGCAATATAGTGACAATGAGACTTATTAAGAAAAGTGTTAAATAACAAAGCATTCATATCAATTTTTGTTGTTTTTTTTTAAACAGAACTGGATTTCTTTTATCTATAATGTAAAAAACGACTGCGACTGTTCAAAATAACTTAGGGTGTTTCTATTATAGTAGGAATTAATGGACATATATTTCCCCTGGGGTTAATACTTCAGGGGGTAATAGATAGATGCATTTACACTACAAGACAACAAGTTACAATTGACTTCCAAATTTTTATTACATGTTGTACTTGTAACAAAAAAACCAATTAAGTAACATACTTAGTTGGTTATTTTGTTACAAGTTATTAGTTTGTTAATTGACTAAATGAGTAATAATTAAACATTAATAAATTGTCTAAATTTTTTGCTTATTATACTTACCAATAAAGTAATGTGTGTTGTCGCTCGATATTGCACTATGGATATACTATTGATTGTTTAAGAAATCTCAATAGTATCTATATCATTAATTCTGTCAATGCCATCATTAGCTCATGTAGTGCAATAGTATTTGTAAGCGGCAATTCTATTGATAGTATCAATAGTATGAAAGTTGAATATGAAAAAACTGTTGATAGTGTCAATACATTGAATGGTACAGTATAAAGTATGTCATAAACCAATCCAATCTAAACTATTGATAGTTTTAAACAATTGGTAGTTGCTTTTAATTTAACAGTATTGGTTGCATTATGCAGGTTGAGCGAGATAGTAAATGAATATTGATTGTGACAACCCCCGTGTAGTGGAGCAGTCACCATGCCAGTCTTACGTCTTACACTTAATGGGTTCCGGGTTCAATCACCAGCCAGACAGATATCTGAATGATGGATTAAAATTTCTGTTCTGGGATGGGGGGTGGTTGTGTTTCCGTGGCACCCATGACACAGGAGAAAAACCTACTGTGGGGATATGTGTGTAGGAATTAATTTAGTTTAATTTTAAGTTTCTACCATATATGGTCTTTTATTATTATTATTTTTATTGTATGAAAGGAAATTAAATCAGAAATATGTCCCAAAATGTGATTTTTTTTTTACTATATCAAATTAATATGCAGAAAATATAATTTATTTTTGTCTAACTACCTTACATTTGCTTGTTGCCTTTAATTTAATTTTTGGACACTTAAATATGAATAGGGGTGTAGCATTTTGTTTTGACTACATGATACACTTCCATTGTAGTTTTTTGTTTGGCGAAATATAATGGTATCTATTGTAATTACATTCTATTGCAATTACCATTAAAACCAAAATTTTTTTTAGGATGTTTTCACTAAGGCAGGTAGCATACAGCGTTAGGAGAGTAATTCCAAGCCTTCGGACGATGGCAAGCCAGGCTGTTCCTCTCACAGACTTGAAAGTAGACAATGATGGAGTGGCCGTCCTGACCATGCAGCGGCCGCCTGTAAACAGCCTCAACTTGGACTTGCTGCAAGACCTGAGTAAATCAATTGATGAAGTAGCTAAAAACAAAGCTAGAGCTATGATTTTGACATCAGTACGTTTTATCTTTTTTTTATTGTTTGACATGGTTGCCAGATGTGAAAATTGTTTTTTTTATTTTTTTTTTATTTATCGCCAATGGAAAATGGAATACACACGCTGCTAAACAAGCATTAAATACATCTGGTAATAAGAGATGACAGAGAACTATGAACATTTAGAAAAGTATAATAATCTTCAAATATTATTTCCGGTTTTGAAGTAATAATCATTAGTTACACAATCATTGTATGGATCTGGATATTACTGGAAACGCCATCTTCACACTAATTAAGTTTGTGTTATGTTATATAAATTATTAATCTGTTGTATTTATTTGTAATTAGTGTATAATAGGGTCTTCATAACAATAATTAATTAACATTAGTCATGCCTGCCTTACGATAAGTATATGGCCTTAATAAATATCTAATAAGAAATAATTTTGATGAACCATGAAGAAAATTATTGTAAGGAAACCTGCATGCCAGTGAGTTCTTAAAAAAGTTCTTAAAGGTGTGTGAAGTCTACCACTCCGCACTTGGCCAGCGTGGTAGAATATGGCCTCGGGCCTTCCGAGAGGGAGACCTGTTCGGGACGGAATTCGCTCGAAAAATATCAAACCACGGCCCCATTTGCGCTGTATGTGCTGTTGGACGCCAAAGAGCAGCGACTATTTCATATCTTCGCACTGCACCAAGCCGTTTCGCGTTCGCTCATGTATGACATAGCGTAGACAGAAAGTGGTCTATAATGGATACAAAGAAAGTAATAATTGTTATATGTTGGTTATGTTTAATTGAAGTACGATAAATTTATTTTATTATATTCAGGCATCTCCAACTGTATTTTCTGCTGGCTTAGATATTATGGAAATGTATAAACCTGATGTGAAGAGGGCAGAAACATTTTGGACTACCCTGCAAGAAGTTTGGCTTAAACTTTTTGGTTCCACTTTCATCACAGCAGCAGCTATAAACGTTTGTATAAATTGCATTTTATATATTATAAATATTATCAATATCATTTATTTATAAAACAGGAGTAGTAAATAAGTATGGACTACATACTTATTTACCACTCCTCTTTGCACTGGACCGCCCTAGTCACTGCCAAATCTCTAGCGACGTGGCTCGACCGTTACTCGACTCTAGTTGACTCTCGACACTCCGTTGCTCGACTGTTAATGTTTTATAAAAAAAAACGTCACAACAAAGTGGAAGTTCGTTTTAAAAAAGTTGTAAACGCTACTAATGCAGTGGACTATTTCCTAAATTCCTCTGTCGGAGACGATACCCCAGCGGCCGAGCCCAGCATAGGGACGATAATTGATAAAAAACCTATGTGTATACTATTCTTGTAGGGTCATGCCCCGGCTGGCGGCTGCCTCCTCTCCATGTCGTGCGAGTACCGGGCGATGGTGACGGGCAAGTACAGCATAGGTCTCAACGAGACTGCCCTGGGAATCATTGCTCCAACTTGGTTCATGGACACGTTATGCCACACCATTTCTATGAGGCAAGCGGAATTGGCACTCACCACCGGAAAACTGTTTCCTGTTGACGAAGCTTTAAAGGTTTGGTTGAATTCTAATTTTTGGTTTAAATGAAGATTTTATTAAGTGATTATTTAATTATCTTGATAAAATATCTTGATAGTAAAAAGTGTTTTATAGGCGTCCGCAATGTAGGTACGCAAACGCGATTCGTCGATTCTGCATGTAACTTTGATAAATATCATTTTTATAATTCAAATATATATTCGAAACCTGTTTTTAGCATATTCGGATCTAATAATTCGGTAATAGTGTCCTTGGTTAATAAATAATTCCTGAGAAACCACGCTTTGCCGTCGTATTGTCTTGTCACCAGAACAATTAAATTTAACTACCTATCGAATCGGAGTAATTTCTTTAATAATTAAACCAATATCTATACAAATAAATAAAATTGAAGTGTATGTTTGTTATGTCAAAATAACTTTTTACTAAATGCATATGAAAGTACATTCGGTAGCTATAACAAAAATACAATTACAATTTTTTTGTCTGTCTGTCTGTCTGTTTGGCTGAGGTAATCTTCTTAACGGCTGGATCGATTTGACGAAACTTGCGCTGGAAGATCTAAGCCTACTTAAATTTTTAAGAAAAGCATTAGTACGCGCTCCACGCGCATGCGGCCGCCACCGCGGGCGCTAATGTCAGTTGCTATTAGGTACATATGTATAAATGTATGTTTTTTCACTTCTTTCACACGAGCCAAACCGCGGGGATCAACTAGTAGAGTATATGATCAAAGGTCTGTGGATATAACCGCAGCTTGAGGCAGCAGGTTTCTCAATAAAATTGAAAAACGCGAGGTTAGATCTTTGACTCATTACATGTAGAATAACAAAGCATTAATTGAGATAAAAAACAAATAAATTATGTAATGTAAACACGTAATTATCGACGTGTTGATACAATTATGTTTTGACTATATCATTATTGACGATATCTTATTGTAACCTATTTATTAATATACACGTAATTCTTATCTGTGGCAGTGAACTTTTATAAAAATAACTTGAAATGTATAGATAACATACCCACTAAATTTGATTCTAATTTCTGGTATCATTATACTCTTATAGAATTCTCAATTCACAAAGGACTCACAATTCTCACGAAAAGGGTTTTCTTGGACTTGTTAAATCATCTCTCTAAAACGCGCGAAAATCACTTGACATCTGACAGCTAACTGGGCTGGGGCATCAACCGGTTGTGTCTAACAAATGTATTATTTGCTGGATTCTAAAACCTTAGTGAAAACCCACAAATATCGTAGAGCTATCCCTTTTAGGACATCTTCGATTCGACCTTACAAATTTTGTGATTTTATTTGAAGACGAAATAGGAATCCATAAATTAGTCAAGCCTGTGTCCGTAGGTACTAAACTTTGGGATGTATGGTCGACAAAAGTTCGTTTGTTCCTGATAAATGTACGATCAGATGGATAAAGTCTTAATTTTTTTATATTGTTTTACAAAATTGAAATTTACAAAAGTAACCATTTAAGTAATTCTACCTTCTACTTAGAAGATACGTTTAGTGCAGGCCCCAAATACCTAAAGTTGATGACTAAGTTAAAATGGCTTGTTTAAGCGTACTATCAGTGGGCCGTAAAGTATTTAATGGACAGTTGAACGCGGGCTCCTTTTTATCAGACTACGTCCGAAGGAGGGTAGTGTTTTTTGAGCGTATGTATGTCTTATCTTTGGAAAGCCCAAACGGCTTCTTGGATTTTAACATATGTCGTTAGAGTGGTCTGAGTTGTCATAGTGACATATGCTTTACAATTTTTCAATATGGCGTCTGCAAACGGAGAAAAAAGGGAAGGAAGAAACGAAATATTTTTGATCATAACAATATCTATATCATCAAATGAACGCCACTATCGTTATAAGCAGTCGGGTTTTTTGTTTTAAGATAATGCTCTAGATCGAATGAAAAGTTTTAGAGTGTATAATGTTTTTTATTATCTTGTAATAGCAAAGCCTTCGTCATCTTCTTCCCACCTCTCACCATGAGGGTCCTGTTGGTAAGTGGTCACTGCCCCTGATGGACGTCGTACTTAGTTCATGGAATCTCTATCAGACTTGTCTTGACCGTATGAAACAGGGGTTTTACCTGAGGTCAATCACAGTTGACTAAGACTAAGATGTCACATGTTTTTGTTTTATCATTGTTCACAAGTATCTGGTATATGACGACCCGCGTGGCGGAGCGGTCACGGTTCCGGGTTCGATCCCCGGCCAGACAGATAATTGAATGATGAGTTTAGATATTTGTTCTGGGTTTGGGTGTTTGTCGTCTCGTCTTCGTGTGTGTCCATGGCACCCACGATACAGGAAAAATCCTAGTGTGGGGCTATAAATGTAGAAAGCGTTTACAAGTATCTAGCAGGAGTCCCAGAATTTCGCTTTTAACTTTGTATAACGTATGATATGCAAGATAACAAACGGATTTACATAGACAAATCGAAGAGATTAATTGCAGTGACCTATTTGCGGTACCTACTCGTCGTCAACCCATTACTGTCCGACTGCAGGGCACGGGTTCACGGGTTTCAGAGTGAGAGGGCTTTTAGGCCATAGTCCACCGCGCTGACCAAGTGCGATACCAACACATCTTCAAAAACTTCTTTTTTTTAAAGAAGTCTCAGGTGTAGAGGTTTCTTCACGATATTTTCCTTCGCCGTTAAAGCAAGTGATAATTAATTTCTAATACGCATATAACTTTGAAAAGTCTGAGGTCTGGGATTTGAACCTCGGACCCCCGATAGAGAGGCCGAGTTTCAACCATTTGGCTAACGCTGCTTTTGGTACCTACTATGACGCACTAATTAATTATACATTAAAAAAGTTATCCACCATTCCTTTTCTTTCATTTTTTCTTTCGTTTAGAAAAAGTGAAAAGTAAGTGGTTATGCTACCTTTCAATATAATTATCATCTTCTTTCTTTATTTCGAAGTTAGTCGTGTTATGTTACTTAAACCGACTTTATTTAATAGTATTTACCTAACGAAGTTACAAACTTGCAATTATCGAATAGTTGTTAAGTGTTAAGCGCTGTTGTGTTCTAGTTTGAAAGGTGTGGTAAGGGAGACATACTTATCCGAGGCGTTCTAACTTAGTCCTCAAAGGTAGCAACGCAATAATGGTCAACCTCAAGTAAGACCTTATTTGGAATTGATTAGGGTTATCCCAGCAGCCTGTTACCAGCAGTGGGACATAAAATCCTTACAGCCAAACAGATATTTTATAAAAGTATATTTATAAATATAAAAAGAATTTTTATCCCAACGAGAGCACAAACCCAGAATAATACAAGAAGTCTTTATAAGAAGTGAAAGCATCGAAAAAGCGATAAATTATTCCAACGGTTTTTCTATCTCGGATCGAAGGATTAAAATTAGCTGCGGCTACAAATCCCCGGACCGTTTGTTTTGACTACGGAAATCTGTTTTCTGATTCATGAAACTTGATGAATGGGTTCTTTGTAAAAAGACCTGGGTTTGCTACGTTTTAGGGATAACAGTAAATAAATTTATACCAATACTTTAGCTGGGAAGAATTGTTTATTTTGAAGTAAGATAAATCGGAAATCTATAGCTTTTATAGTCAAGCCAGTGTAAAAAGGTAAGTAAGTATACAAATAATATCTTATTTAAGTGGTAGTTCATCTATTACCGATCAAGACTCTTCAATTTTCAAAATTTTTAGACCTGCAAAATTTACCTTAAGTGTCTTCTATCTTTAATATATTAAATTTCGGTTACAAATTTGAACCGAAAATAATACAATTGATTGATAAAAATAAATTTGAATTTTACTCTTCATATACATATTGAGTAATTTTATTATTGTAACCGTAGTGTATCTTTGTAATTTTCAAAAAAATCTAATTAATCTCATTTAATCCACTAATTAAGCAGTCCTTTAAATCAACATTTCTCAATTGTATTAAATTTATGTTCTGTTTTATCTTGATCTCCATTTTTATTCTAAGTTAGTTACAATTAACGGGAAGCAGTGACCACTTTGCTTTAGGTGATCTGACTATTTCCTACTTATGAAAATGGGTTCTAGAAAACTTTCGTGGCTTAAGTTTTGGGCTATTTCTACGTGTCTAAATATTTTTAAAATCAATTATGTTCAATCCAATATAATACGTGTATACCTCATTTTTGTCAAAATGAGATGTTTTGCTCAACTTTGATTAATATTGATGATTATATTATAAAGGGCTTATTTTCCTTAAGCCAATACAAAAATTACTTTCATGGGATAATACTTTAAGTTCGAGTTATTTTAGTTTTTTATTTCATCAATAAAAATTAACTCAACAGGCAGAAACTTTCGAAATATCTTTATAAAGTTTCGTTCAGATCAAAAGTAATATTAACACAAGACGCAAAGTTTTTTCATTAGAAAATATTTGCTGTTTGTTTTCCTTGTAAAATTAGAAAAGTGGAAGCCAGAAACTTTTTACAATATTTGACAAAAAATTATAGAAAAAATGTTTGGGTGTTTGCTGAATTTGTTTCTCGTGTAACACTTACAAACTATAAATAAAAGTTTCAAGTAAATCACGTGAATTATCACATTTGTGTAAATAAAAAATGTATTAAATAAATATAATCAATACGCACAAAAACTCAGGAAACTATAACATAATCAAAAACACTTACGATTAACAATAGACGAAATAACATCCCACTATGACACTATCACAAAATTATTTAAGTCAACACTCACACAAACAAACTTCAACTTCAAAAAGTACGAATTAATTATACGTGATAAAAAAATTAAAAGTACTTTGAAAGTACTTTTAAAAGTTCACAATCAACTTCTAGAATTCGAAAGTTCGAAATTCAAATTCTGAAAGAATCGCGATATCGGGACAATGTCGAGAATTGAAAGCGCTCGGCCGGCGCCAGTGAGCGTCAGTATTCGACTGTAGTACGAACTCGGTCTACTCGGTCCGCTCCTCAATCTCTACGAGCGACTTCACACTCATCTAAATGTACATTTGGAGGCGTAGCGGAAAATTTTCAAGTGCTTTTCTTTGAGATAAAGAAAAAATATTCGCGTGTAATTGCGCCAAAAAGCTACTTAGTAGCGTATTTGTTTGAATGAATTTCCCGGAAATGGAAACGGCCAGTTATTAAGCGGATTTGAAATAAATTTCAACTTCTTAAAAGTTACGTTGCGTTTATATCACGTTAGTTATTTCCTAATAAAACGCTTTTTAAATACACTAGGATTTTATTCAGTCATGGGTGCCATGATAGGACACATATAAGGAAATACACAAGAACAGGTAGACGCAGAACAGAAACGTAAATTCATTATACGAATATCTGTCTGGCAGGGAATCAAACTCGGAATCTATGACTGACAGGCCGGAATGATGACCGACTCCGCCACGCAGGTCTTACCTAATATTGTCTAAATAGCGATTTAATGAACGTTTGTTTCACATGAAACTAGGATTCTAACTGGATCCTGAAAGATCTTTTAGTAAAGTAAGTAAGATCTGTAATAAGCTCCTGTGAGATCTTAAACAATCTTCTTCATTGTTCACAAATGAATCGATCAGGAATACCATAATGTTGCTATTACTATTACTATTATATGTTTCGTGAAATGGCGATCATAGGCGAAATTACCAACACGTATCGAGAAGATTTTAGTCGTAGTAGCCGTCTCAAGTCGCGGTACTACGATGTATCCTACGATGTATTCAATTCGATGTTAAAAATCTGATATCAGTTTCAGATAATGCATGTAAGGACCCACGAGGTCCAAGATTGCTTATATTTGCATATAAGTACTAATCTAGGTATTATCACACTAGAGACTTCCGGAAATAATAATCATTACAAAAAATAAATGTAACAAGATTCGTCAAGTTATCATACTGAGTGTAGTATAAGATCCATGATTATGTGACTTTAATAAAACTTTAGTTTAGATAAATTTTAACTTTACCTTAAACTTTCACTTTAAAAGGCATTATCTTAATCTAAAATTAACTTGGAATACTTTGAGCCATAAGTTAATTGAACTGTACACAAAGATAAATTAAATTTGATTAAAACAACTTTTTTACATATAACAAAGTAACAATGTATATTACATACAGGTAATGTACAATCATGAAAAACTTTTTGGGCTTAAGTAATTTTCACATGCTTTATATTAGCTTCATTTGTAACATACTAACTAACTATCTAATCTAATCTTGGAAGTCACTTTTAAACTTCTAATTTTAAGCTTCTAATTGTTGCATAGAAATAAAACATTGTATGCGTTGTTAGGAACAATACCTATATAATAATTTGGCACCATCGAGCTGATTCGATGATACTCAAAAGGTGGATGTCGGAACTCTCTCAAGTTTGTGGTCATATGAGCATGATTCGTTTTAACAAATAAATAATCTATGCATTAATACTTGAAGCGAAAATTTGCGGTACCATTTTTGAAATACTGCGTGCACAGAGGAGTGTGAGATTAGGGATACATTAAAGTCCATGAAGAGAAGCGAGGAAGATAATATATGTACTATAGTCGTTACGAATATATTAATTTAAACAAAAAAACATTCATTGTCAATGTAACACTGGTATGCTCAACTATATCAGAGGTTCATGAAATGAGTCATTTATTTTAAATGCAGCTTAATGAATTAAATCTAATTTTCCTTATAATTGGACTTTTTCTAAAGCACAGACGAAAGATTTTCATTTGGATGTATAATTTTAGTATTCATTT
>DWNY01003116.1:0-10290 GCA_018250635.1 Telegonus apastus
AAAGTTCCACACTTAAAATAAAAAAAATATAAGGCTAGTGATGTAACTTTTTGTTGCGGTTTGCTAATTAGCTAGATTAGCAACAAATCTGAAATATTGTAAGTGTAAAAAAAATATAGACGTAAAATACATTAATAAGAAAATGAATGAACATGGAAAAAATGTTCAACTAAATTTTAATTATTGTAATAGCTAATATTTTATTGATAATATTTTATTTTCAAATGTTATCTGTCATAGAAAGGTACGAATTTAGGGAAGGTTGCATCCCGTCCGACGATTTCCTTAAGGTTTCATTCGTGTAATCTATGTGTACATTTCGGTGACATCTAAATAATGACAAATTCTTTGAAAAGTGTAGGTTTTTTTTAGAACTGATAAATGACCTTAAAATTAAAATAAAAACGGAAATTTTCAAAATGTCTCACCTCTCGGGCTGTACGCGTCACTCAAGTCCGACAAAATTGCCAAAAATATCACACACGATAGGGCCACACTCCGCCACGGTACCGCCATTTTTCAAATAACACTGCACCAATTGTAATCAATTCATGTCATAAATTATCTGAACATATCTTTGAAAATCTGTTACATCACCATTCTTTTTCATGGATTGTTAGTAAAAGTTTGTGTTATCTGTGATTTCATTTGTCGTTGTTTTTTTTATTTCGCGCGTAAAGTAATTCGGCCAGTGTCGATGCGTCCGTTTGTGACGATGTCCGAATTAGAAATGGCGGGCGGGCAAAAAGGCGCGCGCGCACGATTGTTATTATTGACTAACGATCTACTGTTTTTACTTTTTTCCGCGGTGCGCCGGCGCCTTATCCCCACTGGGAAAATGTTGCGCACGGTGAACTGAGGAATTCTCAACCATGATTTTTTTAGCGCCGTAATTTTAAATAATGCCCAAAATGTCCTCAAAACGTTTTAAAATGGCCTCTATCTATTTCTATTACGTCATCTCACATTATTTTCATTATATAATAATTTTGAAGTCAAACTTTTTACTTACGCTTGATTGGATAAGCTATGTGTTGGCTAATAGACTTTAGACACATAAGTAACATAACTATGAAATCATTAAAATAACTCCGAGACCTTCCATCATATCTTCCATTCTCTAGTTACACATACCTACATATACACATTTGTACTACTTATTTGAAACTCAAAAGTTTTAAGACAAAACGTGTAGGTACCTGGAAATCGAATCCGAATATATGTACGTGATAGTTGTTTATTTTCATAAAATGTTACCAAGCCCTGTCTATAGAGAGTGAATTGACAGCCCGGAGGCGCGTGCGCAGTTGATGCTGACAGCGAAGCGTCAGTCGCCAGGCGACTGCACAGCCACGCACTCGTGTGAAAAAAATAATTGGACAAATTAAAATAGACGATAAATGCACAATAAAATATTGTATCTGTAAAATGATCAAGTGCATTTTAATTTGTGTATACAATGGTTGATAGGAAAAATAAGTGATTGAAGATGATTTACCCTACTTTAACGACATTTATTAGTTATCTAAGTAATTTAATGCTAATTCCTTAAAATATTTTACTTAGATCGATGTACCCGATCGAATCGGTGGTCTTGGGTTCGATCCTCTGCCAGGAAGACTCGTATTTGTATGTAAAACACAACTGCGACATGAGGAATTTATCTGTATCTTATTCTATGTTAATAGTACGATACCGGAAATAGAGACATCTGTGATCGATCAGATATGATAAGTTGAAATTGTTCACGGATGCCTTACTATCCCTGAGGACTAAGTTAGAACAAATCGGATTAGTATGGCTCCCTTTCCCATGGTAAGGTGCCTGAACCAGAAATCTGATTTAATCTCTTAGCCACCTTTTTACTCGACTGTCAAGGAAGAGTTGTTTTTCGAGTGTATCTTGTATGTAAAATTACCACGAATCTTCCAAACGGCTGGATGGATTTCAACAATTAAGGTATAACGTTACGTTCGTGCATCTTGAAAACCCAACGGCCTTTATATAGATGGTCGAAAAAAAACTAAACTGGTAGCTTTTAGCGTGAAATATTATAAATACGATTAAAGAAGCAATCTCCATGTAGAACAAGAGAATTTTCTGAAGCATTTCCATCTTGCTAAGTTGCCAAGAGAATTAAGATTGGTACACATTTACCTAAGACAGTTTTTATCTTTCCTTTATCATCTTTCCATTTAAACGCACCTGCGTCCCCTGCGTTGCCCAGTCGTACTTATCAAGTCAAGCTATATTGTTAATATACCTTATAAACACCGACACAAACTACAAGAGGTTAAAGTTATCCTCATGGTAGTTATGTAAGTATAGTTATACTGTTGCTATTCTTGGATTGTTGTATGCAGCATAGAGGACCAATGATCTGGACGAAACAGCGGAAATTTGTAGGATACATAATTATGACTGATCGAATTAATTAAAACCGGTTATTAGATACCCAACATGTATAGATACCAACATGTATAAATCTATCTTCTCATTAGCATCTTTGTCGTTATAAAACTACTACAATGAAGTTATGGGGACTACAGGTCGAGGCACGGAGGTATGGCCTATACATTTAAATTGTTAACAGAGCCCTTTAAATTATGAATAAAACACCTGTTCTACAGTGGATAGAAGTTCCGGAAGTACCCTATCAGTTGCAGGCGACTACAGGTTTCCCGGATCATGTTCTTTGGTTATGCAAGGCAACATTGTTGTCTATTTACGTATTTAAAATGAAAACGTCTGGTGGTCTGTGTCTGCCTTTTCCTAAGCTTTCAGTGCTCCGTAGAGAAAACACCCTTTAAAAACATTTGGTGTCGGAACCCCCCGGGTGCGAATTCGCACTTGACCAATATTTTGTTATCGAGAAGTAATTAGCATGCATGCTTGCTTCATGACTCATCAGCATGGATAAAAAAAATATCTGTTTATCTTTTGAGGCCTCTATCTTTTACTGTATATATTTTAGCAAAAAGATCTCTTAGGGATAGTCATATAATAACCTGAATAATTGATCATGCCTTGGGAGAGATCTTGAGAAAACTAAGCGAATGGCGTGATTCAAAAATGTTTATCACGTTAATATAAAAATATGTACCTATAATAAAGCAGCTGAGGACATTATCTGTTTTAAAAATTCAAAGATGAGATCAAACATTGTATTGAAACAGTAGACCATCTTACCTTGAAATAATAAAAGAACATAAACACGAGTAGAGTCGCGGTAACAAGCTAGTTTTATTGTAACTTTCTCCATCACTGAGCTCGGATCCTAGGGCTCCACCGAGTCTTGCCAGGAAACCATGTTATGTATTCGCGATTTATTGGTACTTATTGAATAAAACATGGTATGTTGTTTACATAACTTGCCAATGCGTGTTGGTTGTAGGCATTTCTGTTTTATGCATGGGAAGGGTATTGTCCATTAGATATCTTCTTAATAAAACAGCTGTAAATTGGGACGATGAGGTCAAGTTTTTAAAGGATTTTTTGCGTCTACAGTCAAGTTTGGATCCAGTTAAAAGGGTCGCAGCGAGGTTCCATTACGCAACGCAGTACAGAGCGCAGCGTAACGTCAACGCATACACAACGCAAAATGAGACCCGCGAGCTATATTCGCCCGCGCCAAAATTTTTGCGAACGGCGATACGTTATTCTCGACATTTTTTTCGTCACTAGATTTTATAAAGAGTGAAAAAATGTATAATATTATAATACATATGCGATTCTCCAGTCTATTTAATATTGTATTGCTCTGCGATCGCATTCCATCAGGACAGCCGAAGGCGATGCGAGCCACACGATGTGTTTCTACACAATTTTCAAAGAAGAAAGTCGATTTCAGAATTAGGATAGTACGTACGTACCGTTGGAAATTAAAAAAAAAAATACAGGCTGTTGTCCATTGAAAAACACGAGGTTTTAGTAGTGGAGTCTCTCAGATAAAAGGAGAAGAACTCGTGAAAGCCCCAGCGGGAATGAACTGCTTTCAGAAGATCAAACAAGGGCACTGAAAGGTTGCGAAACCATCATCATCAGATAAGCATTATAATGAAACTATCAACCACCAATATTACCAAAATATAGAATAGAGGACGATACTGACAGTGACATCTAGCGTATAAAGTAGAAACTTTTATTAACGTCTCAGCGCCATCTATTAGCGGCATGAGTGTACTACATTGTTTTAATCAATAGTTGATGACGAAAGCTTCAAGTAGTTCTAAGTTTCGTCACAGATGGCGTTGAAGTGCGTACTAATTATCTAACTTTACAAGTTACGGTAGGGTCAACTGTCTCTTTCTGTGTAATAATAATAAAGGCCGAGTGAAAGAGACGGGAAATAATGAAGCCTGTCGAGGCAATGCAACTTGGCGTAAACATGTCAGTTACGGCTGCAATTCCTTCGTGGCGAGTTACCTTTATGTGTCAATAGTTTAAAAAATATTGCCGCGTGTTGCATATAGGACAAAAGTTAAAAGAAACGGTGTTTACGAATTATTGAATCAACGATGTGATTGGCTGTATGGTGGTGAATTCCTTGTGCTTTTTGTGTGGTGTCGAGATCTACAGTTAACGGTATTGCGTTTGTGCTCGTGAACTTTTGTTCGTCTGAATTTTGAGACACACCTAGGCACAAAGCCTGTTCTCGCTGAGGAAACCCGGATGTGCAAACATGTGTGATTTTTGAGCACTGTCGCTCTGAAGTAAGTTTGCTCTACTTATTGTCGTAACTAATTCATTTTTTTTTTACATAATTTCTTTGACTTTTATTTTGTTTTATTAATGTAGATAGAATTGTGTGCTTGTTTTCAAAATATTGCTCTATTGGTAGTTTTATGTAACTGTTCATTTTTAGAACTTTTGTTAATGACGAAAACGAATGCCAATTAGGTAAGTCAATTTTTTCATATGTACAAAAAATATGCACAATGAAGATAACTGTTTGAAATAACACGGAAAATAATCCCACGACTTACAGTAATATAATGAATCGTTGTCATAAAAAAAAAATCAAAACTGTTCATAATGAAATTGTTAGTTACAGGAGTTTTTTTATTTTTAGTGCCTGCAAATAATACGAGAACATTATTAAAAACTTCTTAAATTTATGTGTACAAGAAATATACAAGAAAAACATAGGAAGATATTACATATGAAGATTTTACAATACAAAAAGTCGTACCTACCTAATTATCTCAAAATATAAATTGCTAAAAAGCTCTTTTACTATGTAAATATATGATCATATAAGTTCCTACTTAGTGTAGGCACCTATATAATAGCAATACCTAAAATTGTAAATTTGCGTAAATAAGTAAAATTTGGTATCGATTTGCTGATGGTTATCTGTTGACCGACAAAGCATGAAATAATTTACATCTCCTCGAGTATAGCCGAAAATACCTATAAGTATTCTATTACCTACAGTTTGCCATATAACATCCGAAACTAGTCATTGAGTATTAGATATGATACACCTACTTATTTCTGTCTAATAACAGTGTTAAGCGCTACTGCATTAGGTTCGTGAGCTCTGGTACGGGCGACTTAGTTTTCCGAGGCATTCCAACTTAGTATTCAGGGTTAGTAACCTATCTGACTTACTTCAGATAAGAGACTGATCTCATCTGGGGTTGATCACAGATGTCCATCGGTGGCAGTGGCCACTTACGATCAGATGTATGCCATATGCTTCTTTGCTACCTTGGGCTACTGAGCTCGTGTCTCGTAAGAACTACCTAGGTAACTAGGTAGGTACGTTGCCTTTTATCTGAACAATATATTTTGTAGGGATAATTCTAAAATCATATACATAGGTACCACTATTACCTACTTATATACAGAGCTGAAGTTACACGTTTAGCGAACACGATAAGTACCGATTTGATGTGATCGTATGAATGACACTGGCCTCAATTCTAGTAACATTTTAGATTTTATTAAAATAATAATTCGTAGCATCTTATATACGTAGGTATAATTTCATTTCTATTCATATAGGTCATAGGTGCATGCATAATTTCACTTTTGTTGAGTCTATTTTAAATTTAAATATTGTTTTGTAACTTTTCAAAGCTCAGATACAACTCTGCAATAGTCAAAGATTAAAAAATCTGAAACTCAGTACTTATCTACCTATCTAAAGATATATACTGTTACTTACATAAAAGAACTAAATACATATTTTATATCTAACAAAAACCAACAGTTACATTGATTAAACACGAATCTAATCATAGTGCTTGCTCAAATCACGTATTGGAGACTAGACGAAAACCGCCTTGAACTGCTAATATTCAGATAGAAAAATATTAAAATTCAATGAATAAACATTGTAACGTAAGCAGATAAGCGGCCGAGAGTGAAGAACGGCCTTCAGTAAAGGTCCATTCGCCATTCTCCGGCTTGTCACGGGTCCGGTCGCAAGCTCCAATGAATCATGACTTTCTTGTACAGACACTTGGATTTAGACCTGATTCTACATTACTAAAATCTTTATTGTAGGTACACTAATCTACTAAAACAAATTAGCTGTCACTTAATGTAAGGTATAACAGGCATATTATCGCTAAATTAACGATCTCTTCCAGAGATAGATCTGTTGAAATAAAGGATAAAGAAAGAATCAATGTTAGGTGTGTAGAAAATTGTATGTACCTAAATACCAGTACCAAATAAATATAAGATAATCAGCAGATAGGATGGAAGGCTTAAAGAAATAGGAGGGGGATAAAAAAAGTCAGTTTAGCAAAGGAGAAATGCACAAATTCAAATCTGTAGCGTAGTCCTATTGTTTTAATTGTAAATTAACTGTAAATTCGAAATGATGTTAATAATTCCATTGACTCCTTAGACTATTATTTCGCTACTCAAGTTATTAGTTGTAAAAAATTATCAGTTATTCAAACGTAAAATCAGAGTAAAAGTGTTATGACTATTCTCTACGATAAGTATATCACTGTTATTACGAGGTACAAATACAAAGACATACTTGTCTCCCTTACCATACCCTTCAGACCAGATCGCAGCAGCGCTTAACACTACTGTTATTAGGCAGAAATAGGTGTGGCGGTGATGCCGCCAGAGTCGAACCACATAGAATTCTACCTGACTTATTTTTGCTACTTCTGTAGTAAAATAAAAATTCTAAAAGCGTTGCTCATAATATCATTATCAATAATATATCAAGGTGACTCGAACGTGATGGACTTGCATCAAAATGAGTCAATCGCAATAATGTTATGGATTCCTCGAATCGTTTCTGATTTCATTTCGAAAAACCTATGTTTGTTTCAAAACGCGTAACATAAAAACACATATGACTACCTATATATAGATCTGTACTATTTAAGCTTGTTTTCAATCGTATATACGATATAAATATAAATCTGCAACCTGTTAAAGTACTTCAGTAATTATTTAGGTACAGTATTTTTTGCTGTTTTTTTTTATTCATTTTTATATAGTAATTTACGATTTCTATAAAAAAAAAATCCAGTTACAATTCAATTGTCTAATAAAACCGGAATTCAAGAAACATTTACCGTAAATATTCTGTACATTGCAAACTGGTATAGCGTCGTGTATCAATTAATCTCAAACAAGTTTATCGATCGAATCGGAATCCATCTCGATTTCAGTTGGTTGCCATTTTTAAAACTAATGCAAATTCATGTTTTTAGGTAATATGACATAATCAATATCATTTGTGAAACTAGCTAAATTAGCTAAGATTGAATAATTTGCAAATTAGAACGCAAAGTTTATTTATATATCTAAACAATGTTCTAAATAACTCGTAGCGTAAACATGAAACTAATGATCATTATTTGAATTTGATCATTTTAGATTTGTTTATTATGTCTGTTATGTTTGTTTTCCTTATTACTGGTGTTTCATCCCATTGCATTGTTTTTGCTTTTTAAATAACGCCTTAGACCTATAGAATTTAGAAGTGCTAATGTTTTTGTCAAGATTGGACACAAAAGTACGTAATAGACACCGGGAATTCTATTATCAAGTTTATGATATAAAGGCATTCAATCAATATTCCATCAACGTTATATTTTACCCGGAAACCCTGAAAGCAATTATGTCAAGTCTTTACAATCCATAAGTATTACAGTTAATTCAAGTTGCAGAATGTTTAATCTACCAGAAGTGTTTATTTATCATAAGGTTACGAATACGGCACAGAAAAATCTGCGTTTGTTACATATAGCTAAGAATCTATAAATATGTAATACAATTACGAAGTCAATAGCTCGCATTAATTACGAAGCAATTACGCAAGCCATGTGAGCAAATAATGTGGAGAAGAAGCTGTTAGTTATGTTCTCAGGGTGATTGCTATATCCATTAGCAACTACAAAGAACAAGAATCCTTTCTTTGTTACAACTATCAATCAACTACAGTTAAGTTCGTTTGTTCGTACACATCTTATTGTTTCGTAAAACTTGAATATAAAAATGTGTAATGATGTAGATTTCAAGTAGTGCGAACTCTATTATATTTTAAGAGTAATTTGGTCAATAATTAAGTATTATGTTTGGATGTATCGAAGGTTTTTAATAATGAATAACAATTAATTATGAACTAATTTACATTACATAGAAACCCTGGAAAATTATTAGATAACACCTGTTTAAGTAGGTAGTTCGTTATTTGTCAGATAGCTTTTTAAAATTTGTATGTAAAGAAGATAATTACAGAATATTTCACATTTGGTTCAAAACCGTTGCAATACTCAATACAAGTGTTAAAAGATGGTAGACTCCGTTGTGGTTCGACTCAGGTGGCTCCACCGCCACACCCACATATATCTGCCTTATAACAGCAGTGTTAAATGCTGCTGTGTTCTAGTTTGGTATGGTAAGGGAGACATAATTATTCGAGGCGTTCCAAGTAAGTCCTCAAGGGTAGCAACGCATCTGTGGCCGACCTCAGATAGGACTGTGGTCTTATCTAAGGTTGATTACAGATGTCCATGGGCAGCAGTGACCACTTAACATCACCATAACATAAAAAACTCAAATGCAGTCTGGGCGGGTCACTAGTAAGATAACATTAGGTACAAGGTCTAGCAAACGTGATCTCGAGGCGAACAGCATTCTCACATAAAACAAACAAAAAGATGTCATGAAGTGAACGCACTTTCTTGTGGAAACAGAGATTTATCGAAGCTTCTGTTTGAACACGTACACCTAACATGCAATAATACACGTAATAATGATGCAATTGATAATTAATGTCAGTTAACTAATCTAATATACCGAGAAGCTATTTGACAATTTGAAAATGGTTTCAAAATAAATAAGGTTGATGACGTGGTAATTACCGAAGTAATTGCTGTTGAAACAAGTGTTTCTATGGAAATCAATGTCAAGCTACGTAAGGTAAATTTGTGAGATTCTAGAAATTTCACGACATTGTCGAATTATTTAATCAATAGACTCAATAGGTTTAGTACCAAATACCTATATAATAGAATTTCGTAAAAAATAACGTAACAAGATATTGAAAAAGAGAATTAAACCTTTATTTTGTATTTTAAACAGAATTTATAATATTTATTGGAACAACAAATCCGAATTCTGCGTCTCATTTCAATGTTGAATTCAATATAATAAGTAGATTACTTGCGAAACTTATGAAACGTGTTTTCATTTCATAAGCGGCGATGCATTTGAAGTGGCTTAATAGATATGGTCATTTAAAATATTATTTTTCAAGTGGCAATAGGTAAGTCAAGAGAATATAGTACAGTAATATATGGTCACTTACAATATTTAAAAGTGGAATACCGCAATGAACTCCAAAAATAGCATCGAGAGAGGAATGACCGGCTTTCAAGCGCACGAAATCCATATGCATACAAAACTACATTTCAATAAATTTTCATTATGAAAGAGAATACGTGGGCGATTATTCAATCAATACTTACATATTTTAAGGTAAAAAGATAGCCATACATGCCCTGTAAATAATATTGGGTTTATAAGTAAATGCAACACAGATTACTTCTAACATTCCTTTATATCTAAATAACTTTGTTTTGCTCCAAGAGACTCACCTGTTACCAGTAATTTTAATGAATAAGATATTAGTGGAGACTTTACTAATATGTGTGCTAATTTTATAAGTTATTTTTAAGTTTAATAGTGTATTGTATGTTTTCCAAATAAAAATAATTAAATAAACACCTTTCCAAAATCCTAAATGAAATAATCAAAAGATTTTAAGGTCAATATAACAACACTTTTAAAAGTCATCTGATTATC
>DWNY01003117.1:0-10287 GCA_018250635.1 Telegonus apastus
CGCGGTGATGGATAATATGAAATGGATTTATTAAGCAATATATATTAAAAGTTATTTGAATTTAAGTTGAATGTATACACATTTGGTATTCTAACGTATTTTGATAAGTAAGGGCTTAAGAGGGACGATGGGACTGCAGTAAGTGCTAAAGGGCTTAAGACTTTAATAGGTGAAGTGGGCACTAAAGTACTCTAGACTTGAAGTACTTTCAGGCGTAGATATATTAAAGTGGATAGTGACGGTAGGTTGTAGCCCTAGAGCCACACATTCCCTTCAAGCGTCATTTTAACTATTGATTTTTTTTAATGTTAAGCGATTTTCAATTTGCAGCGTAAAATGAATGTCATGATGGTGATCCCATCTAAACTCCACTTATAAACATAAACGTAACGCTTTCTACACTCATAGCCGCACACTAGGATTTTCTCCTGTGTCGTTGGTTCCATTAAAACACAGAGAAGAATATACAAACACCCAGACTCATAACAGAAGTCTAAATTCATCATCAAGATATAGCCTTTGGTAATGATTAACATTGTTGTAACTAAAGAACTATTTTAAAAACAAGAAACCCAACTGCTTAAATTAAATTAACTTTGATACTCAAACTAATCTGATACCGAAAAGTATTGTAATGATACAAAAATATTTCGTCCCTTCCCCTGCTCTAATGGGACCATCTACTTCTATCTATCCATCAGCTTTTTGAGATCTACTGGTGGGTCTGCCTTCCCTAATTGTCACCACAATAACAGAGTGGCGATTCACTAACGGAACATTCGCTGTGCTGGTCGTCGAAATCGACGTCGAGATAGCCTACGTTTCGACGTCGAGGCAGTTGTCAAAGTTGATTTAGCTTCCATATAAAAACTGGCAAAGCACTCGACCATGAGTTCCATAGAAAAGCCGCAAACACTTACGGCGCTAGATGCGTGAGCGAAGTTAGTGAATACGAAAACATAACTCTTCGCTGTCGCAGCTTTGAGCTGGTGGTTGTGTTCCTCAGTGAATAGCCTTTCAGGTCCTGTGCCTTTTGAAACTACCGATTTTCCGCCGTTTTCTTCACGTTATCTGTCCTGGTCGATGACCTGTGCTCCTTTTGTTTAGTATCTACGTACCGAACTTTTAGATACATTTTAGTAACCTAATATAAAAAAATCTTTCCCGCTTGACTACGACTGGATTTTACAACTATTCAAATAAATAAATGACGTCTATAACTTTGTTGCTGCGCCTAAAAGCCTTGATTGGTTCAATTTTTAAATTTAATTAATGGCCAATTTGGTGTAACATAAAATATGTTTTAAAATTGTATGTTGGCATCGATTTTACGATCAGTGCAATCCGTCACGTTTTGAATTCTCTGCCTTATTATAGTACAAAAAGATCAGTATGTCAATGATACTAAATATTTTTGAGCCTTGAATATTTTTGTCAGTATTGCTGTTCTAACATATGTAAAACTATACTATCTGATATTTGGTATAACGCTATATCCATTTCTAGTGTGAATCGGTTCTTGCGTTTCATTGAAAGCGTGTGGATGCCGGCTGCTTTAAGCATAAAGAATATATAAGTCCTTAGAAGGACAGAAGGAGGTTTTCAAGGATCTCTGTTCTATAGAGTAGGTTACAAATGTATGCTATGGGTAATAACGATTATCACCAATAAGAGAACTGCTTGTTTACTACTTTTGTCTTTAAAAAATCTAGCAAAACCCTTTACACTTTGTTGTGGCCGAGACTGCTATGAAAGTAGCAAAATTAAAGGTCTCTTCGCATTCCTGTGGGAACTTCGGATTAAAAATACTTCTATAAAGTAATGCAGCGTTTTTCAAAAATTCAATAAATCCATGAATTACTTTAAAACATATCAATTCTCAAGTTAATATTTATTCATAAATCATTAAAAGGTGTTCTGTTGCTTAGTAACTACTATTTGGTGGTTTAAACTATATAACACCGCGCTGTTTAGCTGTGATATCCTTGATAATATTTTAAAGGTCAAGGTTTTGCTGATCATATGTTATTAACATAACTTTATACAGCTCTATATTTGTGAGAAAACCTACTGATATTTTTCCTCTGTGCGCTAACGCACTATGTTGCTATGGGCCACGCATCGACCAGCCGCCTTGTGACGTCATCCCATGGAATGTAGGCTCCGTTGACAATGAATACGAATCATACCTACGTTTCTTTTCAAAACTGAAGCTTTATAACGAACCCTTATAATGTACGTATGCAATATTCCAATTCCACTTTGAAAGGAGTGTAAATACTACAATTGGGTTAATGTGTGTGGTACAGTTAAGAAGTTATAGGTAATAGGGATTGTACCTTTGTTCCTAATTTTCAAAACGGTAATTTCGTCTGAGTGAGGGCTCCAATCCTATATACAGTCTTACGGATGTAGTTTGTAGATGTGTGCTCTTAAGCACCCAATGATTCACACACAAAAAGATAAGTGGTAATATCAGTTCATATTTTGAAAAAAAAATCTATATAAACCATGAGTACTCAAAGTGGATTCTTACATATACATATTCCTACATTTCCATACAAAAAGTGTAGTAACCATTATAAATCTAGGTTTGATAGTTACGTAAAAATCTACCTATCCCTTAAATGCGTAGAACCCTTTGTTGTTCGTCTCCAATGGCACCGCCGCCTCAAACATTTTGCCTAATAATAGCAGAGTTAAGTTTGACAAGAGAAACATATTTATTTGAGGCGTTCCTAATTAGTCCTCAGAGGTAGCAACATATCTGTCGAACTCAGATAGAATTCTTATCTTATCTTATCTTATCTTACCTTATCTTGGCTTCAACAGACAACTGTGCCGTCCATGCACAACCGCGGAAGGCAGTGGCTTATCATCAGGTGGTATGCACGGTCCTTTGCTACTTCTAATTTTCGAACCCATAAAAATACCGAATTAATAATTAAAGGAATCGATAAAGGTAGCGTCTATATTTTAATGTGTTTAGTATAGACGTGTAGAATGAGTAAGTATGGCAGCTGTAAGCAATTTTTAAACAGCTCACTGGTCACTGCCTCAGCCCGTGTCATGGTGGGTGGCTGAATGCATCGATTAATCAATGGTGTGAAGGGGAATTTAACTGATATCGTTATGTACTTTAATATTGTGTAAGCAACAGTTCTAGCGTTCGAGGCTTCTGGGTGGCTTGTAATTAACGATAAATAATGGTTTCGATCTTATCGTCCCAACTCATTATTGTCCCACTGCTGGGCATAGGTGTCCTACAGGAGTTCCTGCTTGCAAAATGATTCGTCACGTTATTTGGTATTTGGTCACATCACATCAGCTTCAATGGCAAAATTCTCCCTAAAGAAAAGGTCAACTGATAAGGGATGAATTTAAGAGACGGATTGAATACACTACTTTATGATAAAGCTTGGCCTCTTAAAGTGTGGTTGGACGTACCTATTAGCGCACATAGTGATTTGTCGCTTCTACGAATTTCCTTGATCTATGGCAAATTGTACGCTCATTTAGTACTTCTATCACTTGTATATACACATTTTTTATAGTTTAAATATAGTCATTCAAAAATAGTAGTGCTTCATATATGTAATACATAATTTGTGTAATTATTGTATAATTTACACACACTCGATAACTAAAACCAGCTGAATGCGAACATTACATCGAGTGACGATACGATTACAAAAACCAAAAATAAATAGACAAGAGGTTATTGTCCTCAGTGACAGTAGTACACTGCCATTAAGTACAATATTTATTTTTACTTCGAATGTTAACGTCGGAGATCTTTTGACAATTTGCGACCAAATTTTATAGCACTAAATATTCATGTTCTAGTTCTAGACTCAACGTTTCGTACTAGGATTTCTGTGTCGTGGATACCGTAAAAAATACTCAGATTTTTAACACATGTTTTTCATTTCACCTAAAGTCTAAGATTTTATCCTAACCGGAAATCGAACCCGGAGAAGACTCCGTGGCAGGAGACAGCTATTAGATTTGATTGAAGAGTGGGATGTATTTTAAATTGACTTATATTAGGCATTCCAACTTAGTCTTCAGATCGCAACTATAAAGTTGGTTGCACCAATTAGCGGTAGTTGCCTAAAAGGAGAAAAAAATAAAATAAACCCTTTTGTCTTCAAACAAAAGGTATAGGCAGTGTTATACAGAGTATCCAAACACAACGAAGCAAGTTCCCTAGATTACTTAGTATAAAGTCATCAATTTAGTAAAGCAACTATCCCCGCCTCGTCATTGTTCTAGAAGCGTCCAATTCAACGGTGATCAATATCGGACAATGCGCTAGCTGAGGGCTTAGACTGAATGGCTACTTCATCTGCAGCTGTCGCCTTTGACACCAGAACAAGAGGCTGATAATCCCCAAAAGGCACTACTTATAGGCATTGGAAGCTTTTTTGTTCGGCTCAATAAGAGACTTAGTTAGGACTAGTCTATAGGTCGGCTTTCCTTATGTGCTTTTTGACTTTGTTTTGCAACTCATATGTCAATGCTTTTATGTGAATAGGTTAAAGTTTCGGGAAAACTATTATAGTGACGTCATTCTATTGAACATAATTGCTTCTTATATTAAACTAGCAATGAGCATGCAATCGAATATGCAATGTTAAGTGGTGACTGCTGGTCTTATACATCTGTAAGCAATGTCATAAACAAACGGGCATTTATCGGAAGTCAATCTCAGATGCGTTGCTATTCTTGAAGATTAAGATCACTTCTATAAAAGTGATCAGATAACCACACCCCTCCACAAATAGTTGTGTGGCAACACTCCAGTCGAAACAATCAATTGATAATTTATGTTATATGTATTCAAGTAATATATGAGTTACTTCAATTTACATATAGTTGGACTGGCTAACAAGTATAGATGTTTCGTCATTAATTAAGGCAAAGCACTTATAAAGCTATAGGATTAATTCAAAAGTGTATTTGATCACTTTATATTATTCCAATTCTAAACGCTCAAGGAAGTTTCAAAATTAAGCAAACGACAGACATTATCATAATTGATGACCAGAAAATTGTAGTGAAAAGCTCCGGATGTTAGGAAAACTGAAAATAAGTTCCTTTCATTTCCAACGAAGCAAAGAAAGTTGCTTGCGATAATAGGTCTAATTTAAATCTCAATAAAGCTCAGTACACTCGAAATCATAGGAGCTTTTAATTAGGTTCATAATTGGCAACGTTTGGATAGGCAGACGTTTGAGTGTTTTTAATGTTTGGTGCTCTCAATATTATGTCAGGGGGATATCTGCCGGCTCCCAGCGGAGTAGCTTTCCCTGGATTAGGCTGCCGGTACCACGGCTCCCAACTCACCTTGGAGAGTAATTATAATGATCGGCGCCGGAACCCCAGTCTGGAACGGGAGTCCTTCCTGGAGAGGCGTGCCGGGGTGGCGCAGCGGAGGTACGCCCACGCGCGTTCCATCCCACTCGGGCACACGCTGAGCCTTCCGTTAAACCTCCTGCGTCCCTTTCGCACGTCCCGACTCGACACCCCACGCCCCCACGCACCGTAATAACCCAATTTGTAAGAACCCCCCATTTTCAAGGACGGCCGTCGGTCTTTATGGCGGCGACGACGGCGTTGATTCCCCGACCTTGTTTATTTCAGTTTCTTTTTGTTTAGGAACTGGCTGAACTTATTTTCGTACTATACCGGGCTAGGACCCAGTTGTTTTCGCAAAACTAAATGAAGTTGCGAATGTGGCGCAGAAGCCGTCCGGGCGACCGCAGTTGTTGGTACGCAGATGGAAATTATTCAGATCTCAAGCTGAATTACGACGTTTCAATTCCTTCAGACGTGTTTACGCCTCAAACAGGATAATTGGTTATGCTTTGTTTGAATAATCAGCCGCCAGACCGTGAACGTTCGCGAATGTTTAGGGTTGAGAGCTTGCTTGATGTGTTTGGGATTGAGTCGTAAAAAGCGATGTGGTTGGTTTCCTCATTTGTTTAAGTCGTCTCAGAGTTCAAGGCCACGGACAACACCCTTGTCAAATCCGTCCTGTAGGGTCGTCTAGACGGTTTCACACCTCCAACCCTTTAAGGGCCCAGTTCAATTACGAGTTGTGTGTATTTAGAGTACCATCGTTTCGCATTTCTTTTCGCCAAATTTCACGCGGGACTTGTATTTCTTAGTAATTCAATATGACTCGTTGAATAACTGTGGGAATTTCTCCGAAGATCTTTGCAGTTTCATTGAACTTTTTAAAACTTTGACGAGTGGGTGTTCATCAAATGATCTGTGTAGATTTCAATGTACATTCCATTTCTTTTATCAGTTGAGAATGTGAAATATGACCGGCAATGAAAATACCATTCTATTGATTTTGTTTAAAATGTACCAATCGGCATAATTTTAGAGACAATTTATTATTATTATATCTTGACAACATTTGTGTACACAGAAATAATTACATACAATATCGAGTACACAAATACCCAGACACAGAAAATATATCTGTTTTTATTAGTTAGACGTGTCTAGCCGTGTGTTAAACCCGGGACTACGTAGCAAATCGACAGGACAACTATCGCGCTACGCGGCTCGTCTAAAACTCATGGTATTCACATACACTGTTTAAACTTAAAATAGGCTGGAAAGGTTTCCATTGAGAACCATTTTTATTTCATCCTCCTAACTTCACCCAACATATTCGTACGTTCGCATATTAATTCTGAACAAACATTTAGATTGCCTAAAACATCACTTCTATATACCTCCCTATGTATATCTTACATGTCCCTTTTTATTCTCCGTTATATAACAAAAGTACCACAGGAAAGTTTATTTTCTGTTTTAGAAGCGAATGTGGGTTCTAAATTCCATCTATACTCCGTGGAAGCAAGGCAACTGTGTTCGAAATCATGCAGGGTTTTGTTCTATTTTGGTTAAATTTCAGATCTATACGCAATAATGACCACATAACATTAGTCCGAATGTTTGATAGCTACGTTTCCTAATATACTAAAATAAGAAGGGTCAGGCATGCTAAACAATAGTAAACACGAGTCCTTTTGTGTTCTTTCCTTTCACTTTTTTTTGTTGTCGTAGTAATAATGTGCATTCGAACCAGGACATAACTGTGCAGTGAGATTTTATAAGGAACCAATAGTTGGAATAGGAACCACGAATACTGTATCACCGTTATCATTGTTTTAGTAAAGATATCTAATATTTAAGATATAAATAATGACATTATATCATTTTCATCACATCACATCAAACAAATCAAATTTTTCTATTGAAAATTTTGAAATGTACTACTCGAGTATGACGCTAAGTATATGGTATATTGTATAGTTAGAAGAATAGTAGATATTGATTGCAACCATTAAAATCTGTAGATATAAGTGAATCTTATATAAATCGTGAATAGCAAGATATTTGACATCCATCTCAATTACAATTAGGATCCTAAATGTTTTTGTTTTATGAAATGTAAAATACAATAGTGGAAGCACAAAAGATGTTGTTATTTCGTATTTTCTTTGTAGACCTCCTTTCCGTAAAATAAACAAAAAATATAAATCGACATATCTTTTCGGAATCTCTACTTAAATTTTGCGAAATGTTTACCGTTTTCGCTCAGTTAACGCAAGTATTTTTTGGCGGACGACCTTCAACCTGTCTGCCTACACGTGTCCTGTCCTGAATGGACACAGTCTCCCATCCCTGTCTGCCCCCCGGTGGGGCCTCGGAGCATTTCAATTTGGAACAATAAGTACCAAGAGAAAAAATTTCAGCTCTGTCTGGAATCGAAGCGGATGTCAAAGACGTTTTCCCTCAAACCCATCTATCATTTCGGCTTAACTTTTCACGATTTATCCCGTTACCTCACCCGGCCTACCTTTGTTACGTCGCCGCGAAATATTGTTTTTTCCATTCCGAACTTAACAAACCTAAATTATTTTAAGCAGCTTTCTGGGGGTTGAATTTTGGTTGATTGGTTGGATGACTATGAATTCCAGTTCCAGTATGACTATTATGTGTTCTGAATATCTTTTACTGGTCCACTGTTGGGTATGGCTCTTATCATATCAACAGGATTTAGAACGTATTCAATCATGTTGTAAATGTTAAGATTACTATTTTTCTTTTGCAGATTGGCATTTGGCAACCTAATTACTTTAAGGCGAGTGAAGTCTACTAATAACCACTTTTATTCTGGCCTTTTTTGCATCAAAGCGAGAGAGTATTATCTAAAATATTACCGTATAAAAATACTACTTATTCATTATTAAACGCTTTTACGCTTTGCTTCTGAATTCTTCACATATCAAAGAAATCCTTGGTCAAGGGTCACCACTAATCAGACATGTTTCACACATTATCATCATTACTATCCAAATATAATTCCCACCGTACTTATTCGATTAGTAATGATTGAGTATTCATCATCTAAGGTGTAGCTCATGTGTAGAAGGAAACACTTATCCCGTGATAAATGATACATCCAAGCCTAAGGAAATGAGAGTACACTCTGACGTTAAAAGATGAACCGATCTATCTAAATTAAGGAATCTTGAACAAGACATTTTACAATTTACGGTGATATCCTTGAAAACCATACATAAGTGTATGCTTGGAGACGTAAAATATATAATCAGCTTTGAGACGATTTTGCATTTGTAGTAGTGCACGGTCAGCAAATAGATAAACAAATAATATGTTTTTATTTTCTTAATAGGTACCTACGTAATATTCTATAAACGTGTTTTTTTATAGATTAGATTAAGATAGACATTTCGATTTCATCTCCGTTTTCGCTTTCATTCCGATAAATCTTTAATGTTAATGATAATTCTCTCTGATATTGCATCGAAAGACTGTCTATTGTATCTAATTTTTGACTAACAATTTAATAGCAAATAAAATAAATTAGCCAACAAATAATAGCAATGAAAACACTTAAAAATAAATAAAAGCGATGAACTAGTATTAGTAAAAAAAATAGCATGACATGATATTGCTAACGTTACTTTGATGTTACTGACAAGAGAGTACGCATGCATAGTAGCTAGTGTAAGCTGGTTTAATAGTTTACTCATTGTATGTATAACACTACTACAAACGTAAAAACGTCTCCAAAGTGACTTCTCTTAATTTAGCTTTACACTGAACCGTAAATTCCCTAGACTAGATTCTTAGTGTTGTGGGAGTCGTACGTTAATATATACATATAAATATATACTTTTAGTTTTTACCTTAGACTTAGACTTTTAAGAGGCGACTAACTCTTCAGGAGTTGCATTGTGATTGACATTGATAAAACCTCTGTTATATATTGTTCTAGCTTGTTTGTTACTTCAATCATAAAAAGACTTTATTAAATACATGACGTATACAGTTCCTTTAAAGATATTGTATACACGTTAGAGAATATCACTAAATCTATTAATTTATTATGTACGGTACGATACTAGATAGTAAATATAGGTTAATACTAAATTAAACTTATATTACAAATGAAACTTTTGGATATAGAGCAGACTCAATCCTAGTGGCCTCGTTATGAGCAATGGGGTTATTCGATCTTTAGCACCCAGCGCTATTGGAGAGGGGTGGAACGTACGGCGTGCCGGTTTCCCGCCACTTTCCCTTTTTGTCGCAACTGGAGCGTATATTTAATTGACGGAAATAGTTGTATGCTTGTAATTCATTTGATGTTTTTGTGTAATGGTGAGTGATATAAGAATCGTACACAAACACATTTGCGACTTAAAGATATAATGACTAATGTGAGGCGACAATGTCTACATATGATATATAGAGCGTTCTGGGTTCAATTCCTGGCCAGACAAAAAATAAATTTCTTAAAAATATTTCAGTTTTGCGTTATATGAGATAATCAAAATGCTACATTTTTCTTTTTAATTTTTTCTTTTCTTTCTTTTAAGGCTCTACGTTATACAAGTAAGGCGTCTAAAGATAACATTGTCCTGTTATAAACAATATGTATATCGTTTTTATACACATCCGGCATTTCTGTTTACATTACCCGCAGCTACAATAAAGTAGTGAGTTTAAATGTCTAGACAGAATTGGCAGGTTTAGGTCGAACGCAAGGCTGTTCAGTTTAGTTTCGTTATCGTGCATTATTAACGTACTTTGTGACTGTAGAACTGTACTTTGTTTCTGTACTATCTGACATCTTAGAGTACAAAGCTTTAGTGAAGTAACGTACATTAACATTCGTAGCTTAAAATAGCTGAGTAGATTATATAATTACTAATTTAATAATTATTTACC